>PVKA01000489.1:40923-75102 GCA_004027165.1 Ctenomys sociabilis | reverse complement strand
TTTGTCCCAGCAAATCAAAGTTATAATACTGTCATAGCAGAATTAGTTACTATAGAAGTGGGTCCCTGAGAAAATAATGAGTTTGGCTAAATTTCTTATCTTTCATCCCTCTTGCCTTTCTGCCTTTCACCATGGGATAATACAAAAGACCTGGACTTCCTGCCTGGAGAACCATGAGCCAAGTAAATTTCTATTTGTTTATAAACTACCCAATCTGTGGTATTCTGTTACAGTAGTAGAAAACTGACTAAGACAGTGACTTAGTCACTAATTTTCAATAGGGTTTAGCTTATTCCTTCATATTTACCTGATAACAGGTTCATCTTATATACTCTTTTATGCTATTTATTCTTTTATGCTATTTATTATGCTTCATTGTTGTCTTTCTAAACTTCCAGCTAATTGCTATTTTAACTTTTTCCTCACTTTATGAATTTATACACCTATCAAAATTTGCTAATGGAATCCAAAAGGCTATTAGGCAAATATTCCAGGAATGCAAGGAGAATTTCAAGAACAATGATTCTGTTACGGTAACTATGTCAAAGGGTTAAAAAAGAAAACCTTTATGCAGAAAAATTTCAAAAGATATCAAAAGGGTGTGTGATAAAATTAAAAATTTATTTCTGAGATAGCTCCAGAGGATTAAAGCACCTACTTAGGCAGAAGCAGAGACCGGGGTTCAATCCCTGGCCTTCTGTGCTGGCCCTGCCCCAGGGTGCACTGAGACAGAGAATGAGACTGGGCGTGGCAGCAAGTGCCTATAATCCTAGCACTTGGGAGGCTGAAAACAGGATTACTATGAGTTTGATTTGTGTGGTGAGACCTTGTAGTCCCTGTACTAAATACACTAAATTAAGTTAAATTAAAAATTATTTCCTGATGAAACAAGGCATAATATATACCACTGTCACTAGAATCATTCACTTTTTTTTTTTTTTTTTTTTTGTCTTTTTGACAGAGGGTCTCACCATGCAGTTCAGGCTGGCCTTAAGTTCACTTTGTAGCTCAGGCTGGTCTCGAACCCACAACAATCCTCCTGCCTCAGCCTCCCGAGTGCTGGGATTACAGGCATGCGCCACCACACCCGGCGAATCATTCACTTTTATTCTAGAAATTTTAGCCAAATAAATTAGTAAGACAATAAACACAAATCAACTTAGTACAGTAGAGCCGGGTGTGGTAGTGCATGCCTGTAATCCCAGCACTGGGAGGCTGAGGCAGGAGGATTGTTGTGAGTTCGAGACCAGCCTGAGCTGCAAAGTGAGCGCGAGGTCAACCTGAACTGCATAGTGAGACCCTGTCTCAAAAAGACAAAAAAAAAAAAAAAAAAAGTACAGTAGAACATGAAAAGTCAGTAAAATGGCCAAATAAAAGGTAAATACTAAAAGGCACTTTGCTAACCTATATTTATTGATATATCAAACACAAATGAGAAAATGAACTCCAGGTTATAACTGAAACAAAATAAGTATAAGGAAGTTGCTGGGCATGATGGTGCATGCCTACAAGGTCCTAGCACTTGGGAAGTGGAGGCGGGAAGATTCCTGTTAAGTTTGAGCCAGCCTGAACTACACAGTAAGACCCTATCTTAATTAAAAAACAAACAAAAAAACCCTAAGAAATGTGAGGACTTTTCATTAAGCAAAAATAAAGATACAATTTCAAAAAAAGTGGTGAGAAGGTAGAACACACAAGTTAGTTAGGGCAGTGAACTGTCCTGTTCTACACTATAATTGTGGCTATATTCTATCAAACAAGCATCAAAATTTACAATATGCACAAAGAATAAGCCCTAATGTAAACTGTGGACTTTAGTTAATAAGTATGTAATAATATAGAAAGGTTAGCTTTAAAAATGTACATTAGTGCAAGATAATAATGATATAACTAGGCAAAGTGCGAGAGCAAATGGAAACAGTATTTTCTGTTCAATTTTTCTATAAACCTAAAACTGATCTAAAATGTCTTAATTTTTAAAAATGCAGATCAGATAATTGAAAAAATGGTATCAAGATAACTATTTAGGGAAAACATTAGATTCTTCACTCATAATGTACTCCTTCCCCCTTGGAGAAGGTAAGTACCAGGAAGGAGGTTTTGGTACTTTTGTCCACATGAGGGATAGTGACTACAGGATGAGCAAGCGTATGACAGAAATCACCAAACACACAGCCAGGTCTCCTTTCTGGAAACTGGTCCCCAAACTGGACACAACTTGTTTGGGTGGTTTTGCTCATCTAGGAGTTTTTGTTGATTGACTGCTATGCCTCAGTCAGGGTGGGCACGTTTATCTTATGGGACAAAGAACAGAGAGTCCAACTTTATGTTCAGGTAAAAGACAGTCTTCCAGTCTGTCTTCAACATTAATTTATCTGCCTCCTATGATTGACTCTCCAAAGATCCAAACCAGAAGTGGAGAAGAGCCCTTTATATCCATTTGCACAGGCACTGAATAGATCACAGAGAAAAACTTTGGTGCATTGTGTTGGTGTTGCTTTCTTTGGGGGCTTTTCAGGAAAAGGTCTTTGATTCTACGAAAGGCTCACCTCAAAATAGCTGGACATTTTAGGCTGATGCAATAGTCTTTTATTCTTTGTCACATTTGCCAGGCTGGACTGCTGAAGGCAGCTACTAGGTCCATATAAAAATGTAAGCTGTTCTAGTGTTTAATGATACATGCTGTCATTAATAGGAGGCACACATTCAATGCCCCCAAATTTGATTCTTCATCGTATCTAAGAAGAAAGCTGAAGAATGACTAACATGGCTTGTCAACAAGGTTCTACACTCAGTTCCTCCCACTGTGATTTCACAGTGGCCTTGGTTATACACCCCTGAGCAGACTGCAGAGTCAATCACAGTTAGATGATACACTTAAATCACTGAAAAGATAAAGGGAAATGGAGTCCTTACCTCAGGGTAAATAATGTTCTTAGATTAGTAGAATAGTTTCACTAAGCTTTAGTAACCTAGAAAACTAACATGCCTCTCTAGGAAATATTTCTGTTCAAAAAGCAAAGTAAAAACAGGTCTTTTTTTTTTTTTTTAAACATTTTATTGAAAAAAAGAAAAAGGAAAACAGGACTATACTTAAAATAAAAACATCTGAATGACTAAGTTAGAAAGTGACAAAAGGAGTATGAATGTAATGGCTCCTGTAATTCCAGCACTGGGTAGGCTGAAAACAGGATGACTGTTATGAGTCAGAGCTGCATGGTGAGCTCCTGTACCAAATACATTAAAAAAAGAAAAAAAAAAAAAAAAAAAAAAAAAAAAAAAAAAAAAAAAAAAAAAAAAAAAAAAAAAAAAAAAAAAAAAAAAAAAAAAAAAAAAAAGAGTGACAAAACCAACAAATCAACCCAGACAAACAGATTAAGCTAGAGGAAAGGGGAGATTTCCAAGGAAAATAAGAAAAGTTAGGCCAAATGGTACTGGAAGGAAAATGAAATTTACTTTAGTCCATTTGCCCTTTAAGTAAAGTGGTAGAACTAAGGAAAAATGAGCTATTTTGTTGTTTATTCAAGGACACTACTATAGGTTAAAGAAAAATTGAGAAAAAGAATTCTGGAGTACACTAAAATAGTTAGCTTTTCCTCCCTGGCTGAGGATCCACTGCCATCATGAAATGACACAGTAACTATCCAAACCCAGAAGTTCATGACAACCAATTTCTTCAAAGGAAACAAATGGTCACTGACATCCTTCACCCTGGGAAAGCAACAGTACCTAAGACAGAAATTCAAGAAAAACTTGCCAAAATGTACAAGACCATGCCAGATGCCATTTTTGTGTTTGGATTTAGAACCCATTTTGGTGGTAGCAAGACAACTGGCTTTGGCATGATTTATATTCCCTGGATTATGCAAAGAAAAATGAGCCCAAACATAGACTTACAAGACACAGCCTGTATGAGAAGAAGAAGACTTCAAGAAAACAGTGGAAAGAATGCAAGAACAGAATGAAGAAAGTCAGGGGCACCGCAAAGGCTAACACTGGTACTGGCAAAAAGCTGAAGGAGTAGAGATTCTGCAATGCCTGTCTGCAGTGATTGTGACTATTTTCACAAAAGGATTTTTTTTTTTTTTTCAGAACGGGGGATTGAACTCAGGCCCTCGTGCTTGCACAGGAAGCGCTTATCATACTGAGCCATCTCCCTAGCCCAACTAGAGGATTTAATAAACTGTAAAACCTTCAAAAAATAAAAAATAAAATAAAACATTTACCTCAAAGCCTGAAAGGTTTAAGGAATATCAACTTTCTACGACATAGGGGAAAAAAAACAAACAAACAAACAAACCCAACTTAAGCAAGTTAACAAGTTAGCTGAAGCTGCTTAAAAGGAGAAAGGGAGACACTAGAGACATAACCCACTTTGGAACAGATAGATAATGGTAATGTGTCTCTGCCACTGACTTTGCAAGGTCTGAGTAAACACTGAAGAAAGGCAAAGTTTTGAGGAATACACTGTAAAGGGCATATTGGTCCCTATGGAACTATAGCCTTAAAGGAATCTTATTGTTCTCCAGCTAAGGCAAAGAGAGAGGAAAAGGGGAGAGACTCAAAGAAGCAGGAGTCACAGATAGGGTTATAAGGATACACAGAAGTACAGGACCACAGGAAGGACAAGATTGCTTACTACAAATGTGGAACAGTCTTCTCTCAATTAGGAGGGAAGGTTATGTCACAAGCCAGAGCTCAGTCATTCAGTACACAGGGTTCAAAAAAGAAATTAAGCTTTAAAGGTGCAAGAGACAAGAGGTAAAGAAAAAACACCAAGGATCTCAGCAGCTGTGTTTACCACCACAGAAAATTGCCAACATTTTTCCCAAGAGAAAAACTGTATCATATGCTAGAAAAGCATCACCACACAGATGAATTCTCTTCTAAAGGTCATAAGTAGTGCCACATTAGCCTCTTGATTCATCCTAGCTGAGTTTAGTCTGACAATGAAGATGACAGCCAACACAGACCAGTAGCTTGTCTAAAGATAAAATTTTTCTTTTCTCATGGTTTCTTTGAAAACCATTTCCTTAGAACATAAGTTTTTGGCTGGGAATAAGGTGAGACAAACTGAATAATAATCTGTTAAGCAGTACAGTATAGCAATGGGAAAGTTGCTTGTATCATTTCAGCTTCGAGGCTGTGCTAATTCTAAGAGTTCTAGGGATCCTCTGAGACTGAGAAAGTAGGATACCAAAATTGGAGACATCTGGCTTTGGACTTGTCACACTAACTAAATCATTCCAGTGAGAAACAGCTAAAAGGCTGCTGAAGGACCCAAGTGCTTTCTGGGAGTTTAAGAAACCAGGAAGAGCAAGCATTTGGAATTCAATTGCCTTTTCCTCACTATTTTTTATTAGTACATGTTTGCAGTACATGATGTTTACATTCCTTGTGGGGAGCTGGTATTTGTACATATGATTATTATTTTTCTTCATCTCCTTCCCCCCTTCCTCCATTTGTTGCTAACCTTTCCATTTGAGACAGATCAATCTCCCTACTTTGCTTTTAACTGAGAGGGAGAGACAATGAGAATGAGAGAAAATGAATGAGAGTAAACACTGAACATAGATAGCTATAGGAAATTAAGGACTTATGCCAAGGCTCAAATGGTAAAACTGAGGAGACTTTATGACATTAGTATAGAATTACAGGGAGTGTTTTAAGCTGTCATTTGGTTTAGTGCAGAACATCATGGGAGCTACGAATGAAACCATAAATTGTTTTTTTCCCACTCATTCATTTATTTATTCAATATATTTGTTCAGTAATTTTTTGAATTTTAGAGAAATATTTCTGAGATGAAGACACTAAAAATTCTGAGTTGAGAAACAAATGAATTTCCACTCTTAAAGTTTCTCAAGGCATGGCATTAACTTAATTTCAAAGTTATGGCATTAACTACCCATTTTAACTAAATTAGTTTGTAGAAGCAACAAAGTAACAGTTACCAGTAGAGGAAAGCACCTGCATTAAACATTTAAGACAGAACAAAGCCTACCCTGTGCCAGTAGTAAGCAAACAAAAGACCCAAAAGATGAGGAAAACTTGGAAATAAAAAAACACAGCTAGTTAGTCCAGTCAATTTGTGTTGGGGGTTTGGGATCTTTGGTGCCTGAATTCCATCATTCAGGCCTCTAACATTCTCAACTCAGAGTTTATGTAAGGATCAACAGTCAAATGACACAATACTACACACTACTGTACTGACTAAAGAGCAAAAACTTTGTGATCCCCATGTGTACTGACTCTCTAGTGAAATAAAGTCAGAAATTAAGAACTTGAGAAATTCTTTGCTTGAGGAGCTGATGTGGGTGGTAGCCCTTTTAATCAAACCTGTGTGTCTCTATGATGTAAGTTTTGGAATACACATATTAATGTGTCCCATAGAGGACAGAAAGAGATGGATGGGTCCCAACCCTAGCTGATAAGTCTACCACATGATACATCATAATTGTCCTGCTTAGCAGAGGCAGACCTTAGGAAGAATGTAGTTTTCATCAGAGTAATTTTACCATTAATAAAAATGTCAATGTTTAATTCTGACTTAGATTTAGCCTCTCTCAGTGGGCAACCAGGAATAAACGGAGATATGAGCTCATAGAACCTCATTTTCCTCCTCTTCCCACACCACCTCCTCTTTCTTTGTTCTTTGAAACAGGGTCTTGCTTAGTAATGCAAGCTGGTTTGAATTATGTAGCCCAAGCCTCAAACTTGTGGTGATCCTCCTGCATCAACTTCCCAAGTGCTGGCATAACAGGAATATGCCACCACACATTCAGCCTCATTTTCTTTCTTTTGGATGAAGTGAAGATTAAAAAAAAAAAAAAATGTTCTCTTTAAATTCTGTAAGTTCTTGTACACTGACTCCAATGTCACATATAGGCAGACACACATAATTTTCCTTCTAGGGAAAAGCCTTTTACATGAATTTTTCACACTTGCAAAATCCATTCTCAAATGATCTAATATCATATAATTTATACAGTAGTGGTACTTTTTTTTTTTTTTTTTTTGAGACAGAGTCTCACTATGCAGTTCAGGATCACTTGGAACATACAGCGATCCTCCTGTCTCAGTTTCTTGTATCAGCCACCATGCCAGGTATATCTTTTGAATATATCTTTTCTTTATTGATATTATGGTTACTGTCATCATCACTTCAGTACAAAGGATTATTATCTTTCTGGACCACCAAACAACTTCTTACTGATCTGCCAGCGACCATTCAGGGCACTCTCATTCATTCACTACGGAGCAGACAGCCATCTTTTTCAGAAGGAAACAAGTATCATCCACCTCCCCTTGCACACACAATTTAGAATAAGAGAAAGCTCTCTAGCTTGACTTATAAAGAAATGATCTTGCTACGACATCAATTTCATTTTGTGCCATCTTCCCGCATTAAGTTCTATACCAGTTACATTGTCACTTAACACATCTTGCATGCCAGTTATTCTGGCATTTGATAATCTTATATTGTAAACTTTATATTATATTAATATGACAATGTAGGTCTCTGCGTAGATTGTTCCTTCTACATGAGAAGCTCTTCTTTTTGCCTTGCTGACCTACTCTTCCACCAGTTCTCAACTACCAGTTCCTCAGGGGAACTTCCCTCATGGTCAAATCTCCCATCCACATGCCTTCAATGTACCTTAATACCAAAATATTGCACTTTCATGTTTATTTTTATGATCGCCTGACTAATGTCTTACTCTCCTAGATTATAAACTACATAAGATAGGCACTGTTATGCTTTTGCTTAGTATCGCTATTCTGGAATCTAGCAAAATGCTTAGTACACAGTGGGTTCACAAGAATTTCATTGGAAATTCTTGAACTAGAAAGCCAAGTAAATATAGGGCGGTAAGTGGCAAAGAAAGGCAGTGAACTTACGTATCTTGTCTTAGTTACCTTTTTCATTATTGAGACAAAATATACAACAAAGTTAAAGAAGAAAATGTTTATTTGGCTCACAGTTTGCAGAGGTTTCAGTTCAGAGTTGGCTGGCTCCAAGACTGCCTGGTAGGGCAGAAGGACACTGTATAGGAAAAACAGTTCATAGCACGCAGCAAACAGCAAGCAACAAAACTTCCGCTCCTTATGACTTATCCCGTACCCGTAGGGCAGACAGCATTCATACCAAGGGTGGAGCAGCCTTAATCCTATCATCAAGCTGTAAATCAATCCCAGCATCATATCCAACCACTGCCAAAAGGTCCATCTATGAATGCATCAGGCTTTGAGGGGACATCTAGATATAAGTCATAATACCAATTTTTGGATTTAACTGAGGGAAGAGTTATTATTTAGAAGAGTGTATTAAAAACATCAGTGGTATTATGGTTTAGATTAAAAAATGTTGCCCCAAAGGCACATGTGTTTATAAGTGGGGCTTTGAGAAGTTGACATAAGGCAATAACCATATCAATGGAGTAATCTAGATGAATCCAGTACAGTGATACCTGGCTATAATCCTAACACTCTGGGAGGCTGAGGCAGGAGGATTACAAGTTCAAAGCCATCCTAGGCAACTGAGTAAAATGGTAACTCAAAAAAGAATGAATAAAAAGGGTAGGGGACATAAACATCCATCCACCTACACCCATCCATCTATGTACTGATGGGTTCACAGCTGAAATGTGCTGTTGGGAGGTGGGACCTGGTTGGAGGAAGTAGATCCTGAAGGAGTATATCTGACTGGAGGCATAACATGGAAGAGTATATCCTTATCCCTAGCCCATCCTTTCTTTCTGGCTCTTTTTTATTTTCTTGGATGGTATGAAGTGAGGTAGCTTTCCTCTGCCATGCTGAGCTAACCATGGACTGAAATCTCTAGAAGTGAGACAAAATAAATCTTTCCCTTTTCAACTTGTGTATGTTAGCTATTTATTCCTAGCAAGAATAAGCTAATACAGATTTAGCTTTGTTGGTTGGTTAAAATATGGTAAAACTGAGAGGTTAAAACATGCTAAATGCGACAACATAAATCTAGGACAGAAGGAGAAATTACAGATGCTCAATATAAAATAACCAAAAGTATATCTCTTCTAAGAAAGCTACTGCTAAGCAGCCAAAGGCTGATCATTTAGACTCACTGTAGAAGAGGCAATTTAAAGCCAAAGTATTCAAAAAAAAAAAAAAAAGGTTTATAGGTTAGATGGTAGAAAGAAACAGTAAAACAGTAACAGTTACAGACTTATGGCTTCTCTATATCCATGCCAAGGGAGGTGGTCTGATGAAAATGAGGGTCTAGAAAAGGTACTTATATTAGAGAAAAACTATAATAAATGAAACGTGGGGTTACCTACAAGCATGAACTGCCCATTTGCAGTTAGTGACCAAGGATTTATCAGGCCAATAATGACAGAACAATAATGGAACATTTTCCAGCTATGCTTAGAAATTTGGCACAAAAGGTCAGTAGTTATTAGTGTTAAAGTTTGCCAGATGGATATAAAACAAAAAATGATCGAGGGTCAAGAAAGCTTGGATATTAGGAAGAGTATGAAGAGCAGACTAACAGTACCTAAGTTTGATAGACAAAAAGAGAACAGCATTAAGAATAGACAGGTTCTATGTGGTTGCTGGGAAACCAGTACAACCACAATGGAAATAAGGACAGTCCTCAAAAAACTAAAACTAGAAATTCCACGTGATTCAGCTATTCCCTTTCCAGGTATCTTCCCAAAGAGTTAAATTCATCATATTACAGTGATACATGGATACCCATGTTTATAGCAGCATAATTCTAAGGACTAAATCCTAGAAGTAGCCTATGACGAACGAATAGATAGAGAAAATGTGGTGATTATACATAATGGAGTACTATTTTGCCATAAAGAACGATAAAGGAGTATTTACAAGACAAAGGATACACCAAGACATTAATATTAAGTGAAATAAATCAGACACACAAGCTTAAATATCACTTTAAAAAATATGAATAAAGGACAGGTTAAGGAAGCAGGAAAATAGATCTTTTCAAATGGGAAGAGGATGAAGAAATGGAGGGAGTGGAGGAAAAGATAATAAAAGAAATGAGGTATACATGCATACCACCTCCTTCACATAGGAACACAGTCTTTTTTTTTTTTTGTGGAACCAGGGATTGAACTCAGGACACAGTCTTTATGTAATGCAAACATATACTAACAGAAAATGAAAACAGAAAAAAAAAAAAGGAAGGTGTCATAATGTTAAGTGAAAGAAATTATACATACAAAAATATTGCATGGTTTCTCTTATGAGAACCTAAAGTAAAAATATTTAAAAATGAAATAAAAGATAGATAATAGGCTACAGAGATCTTTGCAAAAGGAGTCAAGAGATAAGGAAGGGGATAAGAAGATGAAGAAGGGGGATAAAAAATATATGTTGAATGTAACCATTATGTACTGAAAACCTATACTTCAAAAACAAAGAACAGGAGCTACTGGGGAGATAGCTCAGCGGCCTAAGCACTTGCCTAGAAAATTCAAGAACCCGGGTTTGATCCCTGGTACTCTGCCACCAAAACCAGGTAGGTGGCACATGCCTGTAATCCTGGTGCTGGGGAGGCTGAGACAGGAGGATCACTAGAGTCCAAGCTGTATCAAATAAACAAATAAATAACTGATTGATGATTGATTTAAAAAAAAAAAAGAATAAGAAGATCTGGGTGATGAGAGTTGCCAATGAATGACAACACAAAGGACATAAATATTTTGCAGAGTAACTGGTACAGAGTAAGTGCTCAAGAAGTGTTACTATTATTTAGAGTTTAAGTCAGAAGGTTCAACTTATCACGAGAGGCACAAAAGATATATGTTTTAACTTTCAGTCTTGCAAGTAAGTGTACAGAAGCAAAATCATTTTAGCTATCAAATAAGCCCATCTGATTATACAGCCTACCTAATCATCAATCATCTTTGTGGTTCTTTTATAACTTTCAATATGGGCATTAACATAGCTTTTAAATTCTAATTAAGTCTTGCCCAGCATGCAGGCATGTATCTGTAATCCCGGCAATTGGGAGGCCCAGGCAGAAGGAACAGGAGTTCAAGGCCAGTCTGGACTACAAAGTGAGACCCTATCACAAAAACAAAAATAAATTTTTAATTATACCTTAACTCATTTAATGTGGAGAGATTGTGAACTACAGTAGTATTCAGGAAGGCCTGAAAACATGCCTCTTAAATGTTAAGGGACAACTGGATTCATTAACATAAAGGAAGGGCACAGCATCTGCATACATAAAGTAGTAATTATGATCTATCCCTGTCTTTACTCCTGCCTCCTTTGGATATCAGAGAATAGTATTCATCCAAACAAAAAAAGGGAAATAGTTGAGTGCGATAACATGCCTGTAATCCCAGCACTCTTGAAAGGCTGAAGCAGAAGGGCTGTTCTCTTCTTTTGTGTTAATGAATCCAGTTGTCTCTTAAAATTTGAGAGGCATGTTTTCAGACCTTTCCGAATACGCTATAGTTCACAGTCTGTCCACATTAAATAAGGCATAATTAGAACTTGTGTATTTGTGTGTGTGTGTGTGTGTGGTGTGACAAGGGACAACTGGATTCATTAACATAAAGGAAGGGCACAGCATCTGCATACATAAAGTAGTAATTATGATCTATCCCTGTCTTTACTCCTGCCTCACAAACACTATATAGTTTGTGCCACTTGGGCAATTTTGTGATATTCTATTTCAGAGTTAAAAAAAAGAAAAATTAAAAAGGGGCTGGGCTAGGAGTGAAGGCCCTAGGTTCAATACCCAAGAAAGAAAGAAAGAAAGAAAGAAAGACAGACAGACAGTATGATTATGTTTATATTTATTTATAAACATGAATCTATGGCAATATAATAGTAGTTACTGAGAAGGGCTTCATGGGGGTTCTCTTGTGTACTGGTCATGTTCTCCAATTGTTCATTTCCATTGAACTAACATGTATTCTATACTTCATTGAAAAACTTACTTAAAAACAAAAGGCAGTAAGTAGCTCACAGCCCTACAAGCAGACACCATGGGCAAAGCTCATTCTTGAAGTGAAAAAAGTGTATGAAAAGTTATTAGAATTAAATGACGGCGGGCATATCCAAGGAGTATTGCAACAATTTCGTCCCTTTATGAATCTAGTGACAGATCCAAGTGTGGAGATGGCAAGGTGGGCAACAGAACAATATGGGCATGGTGATACTACTGTATGTGGAAATAGTATCATCATGATAGAAGTCTTGGCATGAGTTTATATAATGGTTGATCAGCAAAGAAATCCGTATCCCCTTCTCCAAAAGGCCTGTTTTCTATGCTGTAAGAGTCAATTATTTACATTTTTACATTAAACTTTGCAGTAAATAAACTTCTGTGGTAGTCCTCTCCTCCCCTCCCCCCCCCAAAAAGGCTAAACATGACAAAAAGGATGCAGGAAAAAGCTTCATAATAGCTAAAGCTGGCTGGATGTGATGTCCATACTGTAATCCCAGCACTTGGGAGGATGGGGAAAGGATCACTTAGAGTTTGAAGCCAGCCTTGACTAAAAAGAGAGACCATGTCTCCAAAAATAAAATATATATATTTATCTATTGGGTATATTTTAATAATATATGGAAATAAGAGACTTACAAATTGACATAGATAGATAGATATACCTGTATATCTCTTATAAATGCTTCCTCAGACATTCCCTGTTATAGCAGCTTACATTATGTATCTGTACATACAAAATAGGATAGATACACAGCTTTCTCTTAATTCAGTGAGAAGAAAGATTTGTACTAATAGTGTTTGGACAGGATATCATGTCTGCATCTTGTACTATGAATAACTACTATGAAGACAACAATATGCAATGTAATAATTGTTTTATTTATTTATTTTATTTTATTTTTGTTGTTGCAAGAGCCTCTTATTTCTTTATTTTTATTTTTTATTTTTGTTTTATTGAAGTACAAATATCAATGAGACAGTTTTAAGGTACCTTGACAAGATGGATTTGATAAATACATTGCAAACTGTTTTCATAATGTCTTGGTATCCTAGAAGGTGCATACATGATATTTATACTTACAGACATTATTATAGCATATGACTCTTATCAGAGAGTGTAGCTGTTTGCGTATCTTCTTTTTTATACCTGAATTACATCAAAGATTCAATAATTAATACTTTCTACCCTGTTATTTTCCTAGTGGTTGTCCATAGTACTGGAAGCTGACATATCCTGTCCAACCACCATTAGTGCAAATCTTGCCTCTCATAGGATTATGTAGAAGCACAGCGTTATCTATCCCCACTGTACTGTCTATACACACACATCATGATTCTTCCTTTCTATACCCTTTCCTTTGTCTACACCTGTCAGAGATAGGCACTCCATTGTCATTTAATGAACTTAGGGGCTTGAACTCAACAATGCAATCCAACACAGTCCAGCATTCCACTACAATAGTGAGTTATTAGAAGAAGTTGTTGACCATAGCCATTTACAGCTCAGCTTAGTATTATGGCCTCGTGATGTATACTTCATTTTTATACTTTTCTGCTGGATGGTTAAGACCTAGATAGAGCAAGACTTATATACCAACACATGTACTTTATATTTCTTATGAGGTCAGTGAAGTCCCCTCAGAGTTTATATTGTAGTCCTGTACCTTATTCTGTAGATCCTTTGTCTGTGTCATCCATGTGGATGAGTCACGGCAATTTTTTATTTTGTTGAAGTACAAATATCAATAAGACAGTTTTAAGATACCTTAACAGGATGGATTTGATAAATTAATACACTGCAAACTGTTTTCATAATGTTTTGGTATCGTACAAGGTGCATACATGGTATTATACTTACAGACATTATTAGCAGATGTCTCTTATCAGTAAATTATGAGTGTAGCTGTTTATGTATCTTATTTTTTATACCTCAATTATATCAAAGATTCAATAATTATTACTTTCTACCTTGCTATTTTCCTAGTGGTTGTCTATAGTACTAGAAGCCGACATAATATCCTGTCCAACCACCATTAGTGCAAATCTTGCCTCATAGAATTATGTAGAAGCATGCTGTATCTATCCCAACTGTACTGCCCCTACACACACATCATGATTGTTCCTTTCTATACCCCTTTGTCTACACCTGTCAAAGATGGGCACTCCATTGTCATTCAACCAATTTAGGTGCCTGCATGTAATAATTATTGTAACTCTCCTACTAACCTGTTTTGAAACTGTCTCATTGCTATTTGTTTCTCAATAAAATCATTAAAAAAAAAAAAACAGAAACAAAAAGCTAAAGCTGGTGGCTCTGCAAAACTTTTTGCTTCTGTACGGAACTGTGTACCACACTACTGCTATGGTTTGCATTAGTTTGTACCCACTAAAAGTTATATGCAGACTCATATACATCGGTAATTAAATTTGGTTCAAGAGATAATTAGGTGATGGGGCGTCACCTTCATTTTCATGAAGGATTAATGTAGTTTCCACAAGAGTGGTTTAATCTGACTGGGCTATTATAAAGTGAGGCTGACACCTCCCTCAGTCTTTTACTGATTAGAACTTTCTCACACATAACGGTCTCTTTGGCACTCTTTATTCCCTTCTGGTTTTCACGAAGCAGCATGTGGCCCTAGTCAGAGGCTAAATAGATGCCAGTCATGCTCTTGAACTTCCACAATAAGGAGACTAATAAACCTCTTTTCTTTTTTGTTCAACCTTGGGTATTTGAGCAACCTAAAATAGACTAAGACAATCAGGAGAGATGAAATCACCTAAATCATATTACCACTGATTACAAAATAAAGCAGTGGTAAGGTAGTGATTAGAACCAAGGTATGCTAATTATGAAGTATTTCCAAATTTTTGAAAGAGTATTTCTGAGTGTATGTGGAGGGTCCCAGACATCAAGATATTCATTATTCTGAGCCCCAATAAAATGAAATTATAAAGCCAAGCAAAAATAGTCATAATATAGGTCTGGGCATGGTGGCACACACCTGTAATTCTGGCAATTCAGGAGACTGAAGCAGAGGATTGCTGTTAGTTTGAAGCCAACTTGCGCTACAAAGTGAGTTCAAGACCAGCCTGAACTGCATAGTGAAACCTTGTCTCAAAAAGATCCCCCTCAATAAAAGTCATAAAACGAAGTATTTACTAAAAACAGTAACACTTATAAAATTGACTCTCACTCAACTATTACTCCTCTGGCTCAGACCAACTTTCTGTCATTCTTGGTGACATCTTTCCTCTATTAAAATGTTAACCAGAATAATGTATAAATATAAATAATCTTCAAATGAAAATGTGTATCCTAGGAAAGATATAGAATTATAGAAATTGATAAAAGTGCTACTAGAGAGTAATTTAAATCAGTCAAAGCCAGCAATTAAAAAAAAAAAAATCAGAGATCCCTGGTTGCTTATCATATACCACTTTCCCTTTCCTACTCAGTAATACTACCTTGGTTTTTCAATCACTGTAATTTAGTAATTGTATTAATGTTACTGTACTCTATAGTTAAGTAAAATATGCAAATACATACTTCAATTTGTAAACGCAGGGAGCTAAATAATACAGTTTCAGATAATTCTCTCCTCAAGTAAACAGCTGATGCTGTAAACCAGCTGCATCCTATCCATTTAAGGGATGAGGTAATGCTTTACAATGTTTCAGTGCAAGATGAAAATACATAGACTTAGAAAAGTGGAGGAGACTACCATAATAAGACCTTAACAAGCACTGGTGAACTATTAACTACCATTACAGGCAGACACTAGTTAAATCATAAGCAATTTGAAGTTAGTGATATCCTTAGCACAAAAAGGTTACAAGAAAGAATATGACTGAACAGAACCACATGAAAGTTAACTAACATAAAATAATTCAGCCATTTACAGCTATTTAAGTGCCAACACTGGGATAAATCTGAAGCCACTCCCATAGAATCCACTATCCTGGTGCACGGTGAAAGAAGCCAGTGAACAAAGACATGATCCCTGCCATCAGCGTTTGCTTAAAGAAATCCTAAGTTAACATCGTCATAAAAAAAAATCTTAAATCCTTTTGCTGTTGTCCACACTCCCAGCAAAATCACAAGAAAACTAGGTTTTGGGGCCGGGGATATGGCTCAGTGGAATAACCGCTTTCCTGGCAAGCGCAAGGGCCTGAGTTCAATCCCGGGTTCCGCAAAAAAAAAAAAAAAAAAAAAAAAAAAAAGAAAGAAAACTAGGTTTTTACATACATCCTGCTTTGTCCTCTTGGAAAACAGGTCCATAGTCAACAAATCACGAACATTCATACCATCTCCTGTTATATCAATTTTCTACTACTTAGTAGTAGAGCTCACAGAATCAAAAAGCAATCAAGCAACTTTTATGTTTATTGATAAATTATTACAGAATTTTAAAACTAAATAAAACCTCTATCATCTCCAGCCTTAAAATCCATTCTTCAAATAACCCACCTTTCGCCGACGCGCTGCAGACTTTCCACAACCCACCACACATCAAAGACAGAACAAAGAAATCCTCCGAACAGGGGCGCGCAGCATCCTTAGAAGACAGCAACGGCATTTATCGACGACTATTTCTGCTTTGCACTAACAGGTACGGGAGGATTTGTCCTCAACTAGCTCCACCGGGATAACAGGAGGCTGGCGGGCGGCTTACTTGAGAGCAGCCCATTCCAGGCCAGCAACACCGCTCCCTCAGAGAGCTCGGGATTGGGCCGTGCCAATGGGCTTCTTCACACCAGATCTCACGACACCTTAGCGCGGCTTGCCAATGGAAGGCTCCTGGCCTCGCAAGGCGGTAACGAGGGCAGAGCTGTTACACAACCGCCCCCGCGAAGCCGACAGCCAACGAGCCGTGAGCCCCGGGAGTCTTGGAAACCACCTCCCTGGTGCACAAGGAGGCGCTCTGATTACTCGACAGTGGTCGGATGCGACCCTCCGGGCAAGCAGGTCGGCAGCTCGTAGAAGTGCGAGGCGGGTGAGGCCGCAGCAGGAGGAGGGTCGTGCCCGCCGCGCCGCCGGGCCCGGGCCCCGGCCCCGGCCCGGGCCCCGGCCCCGGCCCCGGCCCTGCCCGCCCGCCCGCCGAGGCCGTACCTGTTTCCGCATGTTGTTCATGACGCCCATGAACCCTGCCAACAATTTAGCTTCTTCTCGAGCAGCAAGTTTCTTCTCGGTCTTCTTCTTACTGCTTTTCTCCACCCCGGAGGCTGCCATCCTCCCTCGGCTCGGCTCAAGCCTGGGGCTCGCTAAGCCGCGCGAGGCGTCGCACTCTCCGGGTTCGCTGGGTCTGTGTTTACCCAACACCTCAGTCAGGACTGCGGCCACCGCACGCAGCGCCTACCTTCCGAGGGGGCCGGAGGCCGGCAGCACGGTCGACCACGGCGAGGACAGAGGCGGGAGGCCCCTCAGGCGCTCTTAATGCGGAGACCCGGCGGACTCGGAGACAGCCGGAGTAGCAGCAGAGCCGGCGCCAGGGAAGTCGGCGTCCTCCGCTCGAGGGGGCGGGGCCTACCACAGAGGGGCGTGGCCTTACGTCACAGCCCGGCGCCACTCTGCCAGTGGCTGCGTACGTAGTGCGGGCGCGGCAGGCGTCGCGAGTGCATCCTTGGACGGAGTTGAGCCGGTGTAGCCTCGGAGTTGATCCAAGGTCACACGTGCTTTTCCTTTGGCCAATGGCTGGTTTCCCCGGTGTCTTATGTGATTCTTTATTTTGGATGATCGGCCAGTGAAAACAAATTAAGATGTCTCTTTGTAGTTTCCGAGACAATATTGTTTTCTTCCCTGAGGTGTCAGAATTTGGGAGTGTTGTGGGCGTCCAGTAAATACATGATAAAAGAATATCCCACAAGTTAAAAGGCTCATTACACGGAATTTGCTTGGGATTCATCAAGTAAGACTATACAGTCCCATTGGTGTCTCGTTGCCTGATTATTAGAGTGGCTTACTCTGTTTCAAGCGAAGGTCAGATATCAGCTGCCAAAATCTAGATTTTTCCCGAGTGTCCTACGGTGCAACAGAACTCAATCTTAGCACTTAGGAAAATGCTCTTGAAGCTAAAGCTATTATTTTTGGCATATAGTAATATGCAGGGTTATTTGGATTTTTTTCATTTTGAAAGTTTTACATGGCCTCTTAATTATATATATTGATGTAAAAGGACTAGAGATGTTTATGTAAAATAATTTTTGAAGCATTATATTTTCTCTTCGTGAAGACAATACAGTATAACTCAAATGAAAGAGCAAGCAACTAATAGGCTTCCATTTTTACAAAAGAATAAGATAGTTCCTGGGTACTTTTTTTTTTTTTTTTTTCTTTTAACCTAGAGGTTCTCGTGTGCTTTAGTTTTAACTAGTTAATAACTTGAGGATTTCAGTGGGTCCTAGCTGAACAAATCTTTTTCTTTTTTCCCTGTGTGGGGCTTGAACCCAGCAGCATTCTACCATGAGCTGCTTGCTCATTCCTTTCCAGAATGTGTGTATGTATGTGTGTCACCGCTTCCGCCAAAAAAAAAAAAAAAAAAAAAAAAAAATCATGATTCAAAAGCAGAATATTCTGTAGCAAGGTGAAAGAGAAAAAGAATAGGGAACAGTATACTTAGAGGTGGATGTTGGAATGATCCTTTCACATATTACAGGCTATAAAACATCAAAATCGATGGAAAGACCACAAGATTCAGATTTTAAGGGAGCCATGGACTTTATGTAGCACAAAAGCTAAGCATGAGGCTTACCTTGGTGGAAAATCAAGCATCTTAACTCTTGACATGGTTCAACTTTATTCTGTCTCCTTTAACTATAAAAATAGAACCTACCACATATAGCTGACATAAGATTACAAAAATGCCAGCCCATGACATTCTATTTAGTTTGCGGAGTTAATAATAATAATAATAATAATAATAATAATAATAATAATAAATAATTTAATTCAGAATTTCCAAAAACGTATACCTTGGACTACTAATCTTTTAAACCAACTCTTGCTTCTCACCCAGAATTAGTTTGGTGGAAATATGCTTGCAGGAGAATAGATCCCCGATAGTCTTGGCTGACCCAACTCCTTGTCTCGCATCCATTCCTACTTGTAGGTTTTAGATTTCCTCCTTACATCCTGAGATAGGGAGGTAATGTCTAGAATAATCTGAATTGTGTCCTTTTTCCTCCCAGAACAGGATGTACTACAGCACTTGTTTTCAGGGATGCTTAGGGTGTAAAACTAAAGCAGAGTGTATTCAGGGTCCCTCATCTCAGAGGGATGTGGCTCATAATTCCATTAAGTCTGAGCAGCTTTCCTGAGCCTTGGAGAACTACTTTGCCATGGTTCCTAGGCTTCTATTTTTGCTTCTAGTTTGTGGATAGAGAGTCTGCTTTTCTTGATCTGTTGCATTAATATTATGTCTCACTGAATTTTTGCAAATAGTGGAAAATCTTTATCACCTTTGGGAAATATGTAAGATATGTCCTTTATGGAGAAAATATTCAAATGTATTTGTGTATCAAATGTTTTGAGAAGATATTTTTTTTTAACTTATTTAACTTGTTTGTAGCCTGTTGGCTGCAGCTCAGCTTATCTTCATTTCCATAAAGTATTCACACCTGTATCCATTCACAAAATGGATCCTGAAAGCTGTCCTCATTCTGTGGGACTTTACCTCTACAAGCCCCAGTTTATTGGACCCAGATTGAACACCTCAAAGAAATCCAATTAATAAACCAGGATAAAGATCATCAGGGTATCTCTGCACCCTGGAGAGATGGCTGGCATGTAGCAGTACCACTAAGAGTAGGTACAAGGGACTCAACCATCAGTGTTTGGGCCAAGAGTGTAGATATGTAGAGGAGGGCAATATACAAAGGCTGCAGAGAAAGATAATAGTAGAGCAGAAACCCAAACAGAAGCCAGGAAAGACCAGGTAGTCTGTGGGAGGTAGCATTTACTATGAGATTAATGAAGCTTAAAATTCACATTCTCTAACTTGATCATACCACATTCAAGCCTAAAGGGCTAACAGTGTGTTCATATAATCACTTGATTTTATAAAAGTAATCAAAGATATTTTAATAAGCTGCATCATTTTGTTTGCGTACTCATTTCCAATTTTTTCACTGATATCTTGGTTCATGAAATCAATTCTTTCCATCATTGTTGCAAATAGAACTGTACAGAACCAAATTAAATTTCCCTCTAAGTCAACATTGAACCTAACCATTGAATTTGATTTGGTTCTTGCTCAATTTGATTTGTGACCAGAATCATGCAAAGAATTAAGTCTGTGAACCAAGGTACTACTCTACTTTACTATCAAATAGTGTTGAAATGGCTATCTGTATTTTGGGGAACTTGGGGTAAGTTGAGTCATGCAATATATTTTGTTATGTAGTGGGATATATTTTTGTAGGTCATAGTTACATACCTATACGAAGGTCTTTTCAGACACCTAATGTGAGTATGGCACACAGGAATAGTCCCAACATTAACTGTACCAACTTGACTTGTATTGTAAAGATGCAAGAGCAGAAATCTTTCATGATATATCTTACAGTGCCCAGCATTGGAAATATGTAAGTAGTGGAGGAAGTTTGAAACAACTTTGGTTGGCCAAGCCAGAAGCTGGTTTCTGTATATCATGCATAACAAGACAACATATAAATTATATAAATGTGACTTCAAGTTTCTGAATGTCAGAGTAGGGACCTCTGAAAACCCACTCCCCTATAAAAACAAAAAGAACACTGGGAAATTGTCAACATCAACTTTTTTTTCAGAAGGCTGGAAACCAATAACTTACAACCATCTGACGCTATTTATTAAAAAAAAATGGCTGAATTTCCATAAGAACAGTGAGACCTACAGTATTCTAACTTTCCCTAATTCCTTCTTCCCAGATTTGTGGGAACCTCGAAAGTCAATAGCTCCACAAGTAAGGTAGCTGTGAGAACCAAAGGAGGTGGAACAGATGAAGAGCCTGATTCTGTCTAAACCACGTTCCTCAAGAATTCTGAGTATTTGATCTGTTAGACAGCTTGTGGAAAAGCTCCGTTCTCACAACTTGTCTTTATTTGACCTTACTCAGGACTAACTGTGCAAGCAGCACGAACAGCAAGGCATTTGACAACAACCACAAGTGACGTTTATTTAATACTGCCACATCCTGAGGCAGCTTTACCAGTTGAGATGAGTGAAAGTCTGCTCTAAAGTTTTAAACAGCTGGATATTAGTCAGGGTTTTCTAGACAAAAGAACCAGTAGGCTAGATACATACATGTGGAAGAAGAGATTTATTGTAGAAATTGGGTCACATAATTATAGAGATGGAGCTGTGCCTTATACTAACATCCAAAATGAAAAACCAGTGAAACTGGTGGTATAAGTCAGTTTAAGTCCAAGAATCTAAGAAGCAGGGGAGCTGATGGTGTACTCTCTGCGGTAGAACGCCCGAGAAATGGTAGGGTAGAGGGCTACTTGTTTAAGTTCCAGAATCCAAAGGCCTGAGAATCTGGAATTCTGATATCTGAAGGTAGGAAAAGGTAGATGTCCCAGCTCCAGAAGAGAGTAAGTTTTCTCTTCCATCTTTTTGTTTCTTTCTAGGGCTCAAACGGAATGGATGATGCCTACCCAGATTGGTGAGGGTGAATCTTTTTATTTATTTATTTTTTACCTTTTTTTTTTTTTTCTTAGCAGAACCAGGGATTGAACTCAGGCCCTTGTGCTTGCCAGGGAAGCACTTATTCCACTGAGCCATCTTCTGAGCCTGGGTGAATCTTTTTTATCCAGATTACTCACTCAAATGTTTATTATCTCTTCTAAAAAGGGCCTCATAGATCTATCTGAAAGCCATGTTTTGTTAGGTCTCTTGATGTTCCTTAATCCAATCACTTTGACACCTAAAATTAGTCATCACACTATGTAATGAAATATTCACAGAAGACTTTGCAAATGATGCAGTATTTCCAGAAATCACCAAGGCCATGTCCATGCTCAGAAAAACCCGAGAAGGTATGATAAATGTTTGAGTCTCTGTAAAAGCAGCAAGTCAGAGTTGTAAAACTGCCTGCTGAAGCACTGAAGGTATAATTCAGTAGAGCTGGGTTTATCGGTGTGTATCACCATGCCTGGCTAAAATATGCCTACAATTTAAGAGATTGAACACATCAGGTGTTGGTGAGTATATGGAAGAACTGGAGCTCTCCTATACTGCTAGTGTAAAATATATACTCACTTTGGACAACAGTTTGGTAGTTTCTTCAAAGTACCCATTTACCTAACTCTATGAATCAATTATCCCATTCCTTGGTATTTCCTCAACAGAAATGAAAACATATATCCCTACAAATACTTATACATAAATCATAAAAACAGATGTATTTTTTTAAAATTTTATTTTAGTGGCCTGCTCAGCCCACCGGGGGGGGGGCAGGGTTGGCACAGCATGTAGTGCCAGGGATCAAAATGTAGTCCTTGTGCTGCCTAAGCTTGCCTAAGCAGGTGCTTTAGACCGCTGAGCTATCTCGCCAGCCCCAAACAGATGTATTTATAATAGCATAAAACTAGAACAACCCAATGTTCATTGGGTGAAGGCATTAAAAAAGTGATAGAGCCACACAATGGAACATTAGTTTGAGCAGCCTAAACCTGAAAATCTAAAATCCAAGCAGCTCTAAAATTTAAAACTTTTTGAACACTGACATGACACAAGTTCCACACTGTGAACCTTTGTTCCATGCATAGAGTTTTAAAAAATGTTGTATGAAATTACCTTCATATGAAATCAATGATTTTCATGTTTAGGCTTGTATCCATGTCTAAGATATCTTATTCTATATATGCAAATATTTTAAAATCTGAAAAAACATCCAAAATTTGACATACTTCTAGTTCCAAGCATTTCAGATATTGAATAATGAACATATACTATGCAACTATAAAAAGGAATGAACTGTTCATACTTGTTACAAATGAATGAATATCAAGATCATTATGGTAAGTAAAATTTTTAAAAATTCTAGGCAATGCAAACTAGTCTGTAGTGATAGCTAATCTGATTTCTTGGGACAGAGCTTAGGGGCAAAGAAGTGAGTGGGGAAAAAAAGTAGAAAGCAATATTTTAGATAATGGATATGTTCATTATCTTAATTGTGGTGGTTACATACGTGCAAAAATTGTCAAATTGTAAATTTTGAGTATGAATAGTTCATTATATGCATATTATACTTCAACTAAGCTGTTTAAAAAACCAAGATACTATGGAGATTTTAAATGGACATAAATGTGCATAACACATTGTAATTCTTTGTATATATGAGATATGATAGTTCATTAATATTGTAAAGAAAGTGTCTAAAGATTTAACTGATATAAGCTGATAAGTTTGGAGACCTTGTGATTGCATTTTATAGTAAAAATACTTATAGTAAGTTTTAAATATAGATTATGACAATAGAAATTGAATTTTGGAAATCATTATCAATGATAAGCAGAAGTAATTTTTTAGTGTTATTTTAAAATTCTTTAATTTTTTTAGTTAAAAGATTTAATACTTTTATTTTTTTTGTTTTACTAGTACAGCAAATCCCTGACCTAAGAACGTTTGAGGTTTGAACTTTTACAGGTTACTGAGGAAGACTCACTTTGTTGGATTATGAAAAAATCTGACTTATGAATGGTTGTCTTGAAACAGAACCCATTTGTAATTTGGGGACTTATTGTATATTTGTTATTCACACTGTTTACATTTCTTTTATTTATTTATTTTTTTATTTATTTTATTGAAGTACAAATATCAATGAGACAGTTTTAAGATACCTTGACAAGATGGATTTGATAAATTAATACATTGCAAACTGTTTCCATAATGTTTTGGTATTATAGAAGGGGCATACATGGTATCACACTTACAGACATTATAGCATATATCTCTTATCAGTAAATGAAGAGGGTAGCAGTAAATGAAGAGTGTAGCTGCTTACGTATCTTATTTTTTATACCTGAATTACACCAAAGATTCAATAATTAATACTTTCTACCTTGTTATTTTCCTAGTGGTTGTCCATAGTACTAGAAGCCGACATAATATCTGTCCAACCACCATTAGTGCAAATCTTGCCTCTCATAGAATTATGTAGAACTGTTAACATTTCTATTGGGAAATTGTTATAAGTACATAACACATTTTAATTCTTTTTTCCATCCCCTTTTCCTTCCCTCTCCCTGCCTCACAATCTCCTTCCCCTTTGAGAAAGATCTAGCTTCCTACTTCCTATTACCTGGGCCAGCCAAATAGCTCAGCGGATTAATGCGCCTGCTTAGGCAGGGCAGGGGTTTGATCTCTGGTTTTCCATGCAGGCCCCACAGGGTGCCCCGAGACAGGGATTGAGAAGGGTGGTGGTGTGTCTCTGTAATCCCAGCACTTGGGAGGCTGAAAATAGAAGAAAAAAAAAAGCCGACTTCCTATTATCTTTCTTAATTTTTTTTTTTTTTTTGTCTTTTTGAGACAGGGTCTCACTATGCAGTTCAGGCTGGCCTTAAGCTCACTTTGTAGCTCAGGCTGGTCTTGAACTCACAACAATCCTCCTGCCTCAGCCTCCCAAGTGCTGGGATTACAGGCATGCACCACCATGCCCGGCTTTATCTTTTTTAATTTTGATCTTTAAAATTCTTGAGACTCAGCATCTTTTCACATATTTATTTGCCATGTGCGGTTTTTTTCCCTCTTTGTGAGTTGATTATTTAGATGTTTTTCTTATTAATTTGTAAGTACTTTATGCTGAGGTGGGCTTTAGGCAGGCTGAGTTTGATATCATATATATGTAAGAATGTCCAATGTGTTATTGAAGATGCAACATGAGGTTTCCCATGGAAAAGAAAACCAATGAGCCAACGCCTATTACTGAATCAGACCTCAGGGGGTAAAAGGATCCAGCAGAGGCAAAGAAGTATTCAGAGTGACCTGGAAAAACATGTCCTTGTATAACCCTAACCAGACACACTTCCCTTTACTATCCAACCTAGCATGGTATGTAGGATTGCATGAAGTTCGTTCTTCTTTTCCTCCGTGAGTATATTCAAGGAATGCTGCAGGTGCCAATTCATGTCCAGGTGTTTGCCCTTCTAGCTGTTATTTTATTCTTGGCAAATTAAAATGTCTGCCCTCTTGAGGCTAGAGGAGTCTGCAGTGCTGCTTCAATGCTGGGATTCTAGAAGTTGCTGCTGATGCAGTGTTGGTGAACATGTGGTGCCCTGCTTTCTGAACTTGATTAGTCTGAAGATTGCCCTGCCAAAGCCCTGTGCCATTGCCCAGTGATGTTTCTTGCTGTTGCCACTGTTGCTAAAGCTGAATCTTAGGGTTACTGTCAACTACAGCAAGCCAAAAAAGCCATGGTGGCTTAAGCTGGTATACCCGCTCTGCTTATTGACACTGGGGATATTGCAGATCCCTATCCAGGTCAGAGTCATGCTTCACTCTGTAGAGCAGATGTGTGCTATTGGGAATCAAACAGAATCTGTACCAAAGATACTAAACCCTTGTCACCTTTTAATTTATTATTCACATAGGTATATCCCTGGACCCTGAGCTTGCTGTTGGGATGTCTGTGTGGGGACAGATCCAGCAATGGATCCAGATTCAAGGTTCACTTTCCCCATCTGATCTCCTAATCTTTCTTTTTCTTGTCCTTATGGAAAATAATCTCCCAGAAATCTTGTTGGTATTTTATGTTTCCTAATTTGTGTTATACCACCCATATCCATCATATAATTTTGGTTCATTTGAACCTGAGATAGAGACAAGTTCTCACCTCCATTTCTCTTAAAGAGCACACCTGTGTAAAGTCCCTGACCAACACATCCTCATTCCCAGCAAATTTCCTACAACAACATATGTATTTCAGAGTAGAAGGAAGTGTCTGGTACCATCAAAGTGTATTGCTTTATCATAAAAGCACCTTTTGTCTCCTTTTTAGTCAGACAAAAATAACCTGAGGAGTTGACTCCCTAACAGAAGTGTATTTTCTATGATATTATTGAAGCTTAAATGTTGCCTGATCCAGCTCCATCGAAACAGACAGGGAAGGGCTGCCACAATGTTTTCAGGAGCTCATATTATTTTTATAAAATTTGAAAAATAAGATCTTTGACATACATTTTCTTAAAGAAGTTCTTTTCCCTCAAATAAGCATCCAGGCTCCACAATAACCTGATTCCAAGAAAAATTTTGTGAGATTTCTGTTGTCTTAACTGTTAGGAGGCAAGTTGGCATAGAATCAAGCTAACCTGAGTCCATCCCTATCTCTGTTTCTTAGTATCTTAGTGAATGTTACCTAACCCCTCTGAATCTGCCTGAGGTTCCCCAGCTAGAAAACAGAGACAGAAATGAATGTCTTGTAATACTGTTGTGGGAAACTAATACCTCCTATTGTTTGACACATAATAGCAAATCAAACATGTCTTGTGTTGCATAGTTACTGTGACTTTGCTAACTATAATAAAATCAATCTTGGATGACTGGGAATTAATTACCCATGTTTCCTACATTCCTGTTTATTCTTACCTCTTACCTAGACTTGATCAGATAGCCTTGAGTATGAAGGAAAAGGAAGTCAGAATGGGACTTGGCTCTGAACTCTTTAACTAAACAAATCAGTTGCCAAGTACTATTTTCCTCTTGCATATTTCAAATTTTAGGTTTTCTGAGTGACTTATTTGCCTTTCCTTTCTTAATATTATATGCAGAAAAATTCATATGTGAGCAAAAGCATTTGAAAATGTGCTTTACAACTAGGTATTTTGGATGAAAATCTCAAAGAGAATTTTGACAATGGAAGTATAATGTAAGGAGGTCAACATTTCTTCAAAAGTGATTGCAAAAAGGACAAGGTAGTGATCTTCAAACCATATAGTGATAAGCCAGTTCAAGTGGCCACACCTGGAAATGTGATGCGGTAGTTTCCTCTATCTCTCTCCAATTAAAGTGCCAAACATATTTAGTCTTCAAGCCTCAACTGTGCTTAAGTTGAAATAAAGTATAATTTAGTCACAATCTTAGTTTAAAAGATGAATTTTACATGTAAATATTCTAATGAAAAAGACTCAGGGATGAAAGGCAATTATCTCAAATATCCTCAAGGAATTGGAACTCAATGAGGTTGATACATTTCTTATAATTATTTAATTGGCTGTTTGTTTGTGGTTAATGTACTAATTCACTGTAACCACAGTTTATAACTGAAATGTTGTTTCAGTTAAAGAAGACAACATGAAAATAAATCATCCTAAGGATGGATTTCAGTTTAGGTTGTTTAGTTCTGACTTGCTAGCTAGATGAGTGTTAACTTGGACTTCCTGTTAAATTAAATAGACACATGCATAGAGAATATCTCACAACCACTTAGATTCAAGCGCATAAATATTTATGGAAAACACTAAGCTAGGCCAGGTACTATAATAGATTGCAAATGGAAAATTTTCTTTTCACATTAATTAGCAGATAGTTTCACTTCTTTCTATTTATTGTTCATTTATCAGCAGTTCATTTAATAAATACAATTATTGTTTACTGCCATAAGCTACCTAATACTATGGGTGCTTAAACATAGATTATATAGATAACTAAATGCCAAAAGGAATTCTGAGTATAGAAGATACAGTCCCCAGGCACTTTCAAAGGTGATACCAGAAGTCCAATTGAGTGAATTGGGTGATAGTATTCCCCTGAAAAGCACAGATTACTTCCTATGGATGACAGGAAATTATGGCCAGGATAATACCATGAAAAAGATACCAGCTGTTGAATGCTCACCAGTGATAAATACAACGCTAAATGATACACATATATCATTTCATTTAATGGGAACAGTTTACAGATGAAGAAACAGTTTTTTGAGAGATTTGGCAAATTGCCTTAGCACACGGAGGTGGACAGTGGCAGGGAATGCAACCCCAAATGCCTGTACTCCTCCCCTGCTCTACTGACCCTGAACGGAGAGAAAGATATTTCTCCATTAGTGCCACATATGCATCCAGTGACTGAGCCTGGGTTGCTCAGTACAATCGGACCTTAGTTGACCATCCCATGATGTGGCCTCCTTGATCCTCTCTGCAGCCATCCCTTCTTGCCTGTCCTCCCACTAATGGCTCGACTCCACAGCTGGGACTTTTGTTTCTTGCTGCTCCTAGGTGAAAGGTCAGAATCCAGTTCCTGCCTACTTGTTTGCCACCATTACCTGCTTAATCTAAGGCCAGTTCAGAGTAGGCAATAATTATTATTTGTTTACTATGTACCAGACAGTAAGCAAGATAGTGTATTTGGGAATGGAAGGTGTATGGAGAAAATATCATATAGAAGGGCTTCAGTAAGGGTATATGTAGAGTGATATGGGAACCAAGAAGAAAGACATTTGCTTTGTTTAGGGTTATAAAGAAAGTCTAGCTAAAAGATCTTGGTTTTGAAGCATGAATAGCAGTTATTTATTTACTTGTCTATTTATCCACTTATTGATACTGGGGGATTAAACATGAGGTTACTCTACTGCTAAGCTATGAGACAGTCTTGCTAAGCTGTCTTGGCTGGCCTTGAACTTGTGATTTTCCTGTCTTGGTCTTCAGAGTGAGTGGGATTCCAGGTGCCACTCTTCACTCCTAAATAGCAGCTTTCCTGTCAGAGCTTATAGAATACTAATAACAATATAGGCCTGAGGGTCTGTAGTGGATTTGTAACTGGTGGTCAACTTGTTACACCCAGATGAATTGAACTAACATGGTACTAGGTGTGGAAAGCCCACCTGACGATTGTTGCCAGCAGCATAAGAGGTAGAACTGGAGAAAAGTTCTTGAGAAGCTGTTAGGGAAGCTGTAGAAGGTCTTAGAAGCTGTTGGAAGCTGCTAGTTCTCTTGGGCTATTTTCCTGGATGAATTTGTTCTGCTGGCTTCTTCCAGATGAACTTGGCTGTTCTTGTTGGAGGAGGAGCTTGGGACCTTGTTGTCACTGAGGATGGCTGTGGTACTTTTATGGGAATCTCTGGTGCTTATGTCGAGTGCTGCTTTCTGGCTCCAGTTCAGATCACTCAGCCTGCTAGCACAGATCCTTCATCCTGCTGGTATAGACTTTCTAGGTTCTGCTACTGACCTTTGGGCCTTCCCAGCACAGATCTGAGAAGCAGGCCTGCCATGAGACATTGTTGTGGGTGCTAGGCCTCCAGTTGGACTTGTGGGAGGCATTATTATGAGCTCTAGATTTTCAGCTGGACTCATGCAGGGTGTACTCTTGTATATGATTCTTTGATTATTAAATCTTATAAAATGTGTCCTGTGTTGTATTATATTGTTGCTCTTGCCAAAACCCCAAACCATAATTAGGTCTCCATGGTTTCCTGCTCCAACAGTGCTTGGGCACAATCATTTCTCAAGCTCTGGCCATGCACTCAGAGCTAGCAGCCTTTCCCCACTTCCTTCTTAAGCACAGTTGAATTCCCCAAACCCACTGCTGTCCATTGCTGGGAAACCACAGCTGCTACCTCTCCTCAGTTACAGACATACAATTACATCCTCCTTGAAGAGGTACCAGAACTGCCACCAGGACTGGAGGCCACCGACCCACCAGATAACCCAGGGCTCTATAACACCTACCTCTCCCTGTCCATATCTTACTGCTTTGACTGTAACGATGAAACTTCATAGAATTTTGCAAAACAGTATCTTCACAGGGATCTTACAGAAAGGGAATATGCTGAGAAAGGAGTGGCTGAATCTTCCTTTAGGGGGTGAAGAAATTAGGTGACTACGACTGGGAGGTTGGGCTGAATGCAATGGTGTGTATGTTACCCTTGGAAAAAATGAACTAGGCATTACTGGAACTGCATAAACTGGTCATTAGTGATGAGAACTAAAGCTTAGGCTGACCTTCTACAACTATGGGGAGACTTTCTGGGAACACATGTTAGCTTTATCTTTTTTGTTTGTTTTACCAAAACATCTGCTTAGGTTTTAACATTTGTGTCTTTCCTTCCTTAAAATAAAGAAGTTTTTTAAGCCCTCACCCCCAAGAGAAGATAAATAATAACAGAATATATCTTTAGCCATATCCTAGGGTCATTGTCTTGCATGGTCCTGGCCAACCCATGCTGCTAAGGATGTGAAACAGTTTCACATAAGCCTCCTTGGCAATTGATATCTTACTTGAGGTTTGATGTCATTGATAGGCTCAGGAAGAAGGAAAGTCCCTCAGCTTCTACCCACGTGAAAGACAGCTTCTAGAGTGTTAATCTGGTTTGAGGCAAGGGTGACTAGCATTTTCCAGAGGAGTCCTGCTAATAGGCCACACTTATTTTTGTTATGGTTTAGACTTAGAATGCCTTTCCCTACCTGGCCTCATGTGTTCAGAGGTGGGGCTTTTAGAAGGTGGTTGTGTCATGAGTGCACTATCCTCAGCAGTGGATTGATCCACTGATAAGTTTATAGCTAAATGTGTGGTTAGGAGGTGGCCTGGTTGGAAGAGGCGTGTCCCTCAGCGTGTGCTTTGGGGGGTACATCTCCCTCCCTAGGTCCTCTCCCTGTGCTCTGCTTCTTAGCTGCCATGAAGTGGGCAGCTTTCCTTTGTCATGCCCTTCCAACATGACTTTTCTGCCAACTACAGACTGAACTTCCCCAACTAGAAGTCAAATTTAGCCTCTCCTTTAAGTTGTAGATGTTGTGGATTGTGTCCCAGCAAAAGGAAAGCTGACACATACACACTATTAATTTGTGTCTCCTACTACCTCCTGTGCCACTTCCACTTCTTGGCCTCAAGGAGGTGATAATTTTTTTAAATGTATTTGTTACAGGGTCTACAGGGTCTCACTGCTTAGATCAGACTCATAGTGATTCTCCTGTTTTCAGCCTCCAAACTGCTGGGATTACAGGTTTGTGCCACAACTCTCAGTCTCAATCACCATCTCGGTATGGCCTGGGGGTGGAGTCAGCATGGCATGCTGAGGATCAAACCCTGGCCACTGTGCTCTGCATAAGCAGGTGCTTTAGTCCACTGAGCTATCTGGCTGGCCCAAGGAGGTGATAATTCTATGGGTCTTGAGACCAACCTTTGGCTTTGGTAGGTCAGAGCCTTAACCTTACCTCTTCACCAACTTCTGTGCTTCTTGTCCTGAGATCTTCTAGAACCAGCAGTGAGGTTTCTTTCCACCAGTTCTTTCTCCCACATGCTTAGAAAACAGAACTGTGAGCTTCTAGGCTTTCATCTCAAGGAATGAGGGAGCTATATATCCAACTTACAGTGAGCCTTACCATCAGCCATTCTGTTAGCCAAAGGAAAATTAATATGAAGTTTGTATTAGTCAGAGTTTTACTATAGGAACAGATATAACACAAGATGTACAAATGTATAAGAAAGTATAAGGTTGGCTTATGATGGTCAGCTGGAGTTGGATGTGGAAGCGTACAGAGGGTGTCTGCACGCTGGAGACTGAAAGACTCAGTCCAAGGTTTAGAGCTGTCTATGTGTTCTGTACAAGTCTGTATCAGGAGGTTAATAAGTCTGTGACGGAAGGCTGATGAAACTATACCAGAAGATGGAAGGATCCAAGGCAGAAGCCAAGAGTCTGTGCTAGAAACCAGAGATGATATCCAAGCTGACGGTGAAGACTGGAGCTCCTCCAAAGAAATGGAATGCTCCATCCTTCCTCAGTTCCCTTTAAGTGATGAGCCACCCTAGGGTGGCTCCTCTACACTCTAGGGTGTGGGATTCCTGAATTGATTTAGTTAAGCTTCTAAACTTCTCAAGTTGACACAGTGGATCAACCACTACAAAGTCTAAATATTAAGAATCTGTTTTCTCCTTGCTTTCTCTCTCACCAACTTCCCAGGTTTCTGGCTCTTGCCCTCAATGCTCCAGCCAAATCAACTATTATCACCAGACCCCTAACCCATGATGCTAAGGTAGATGATTGAGGCTGACACAAACTGCAAAACCAGATGGGTGGAATATGTCAAAGGTCATAAAAGTCCAGAGCTAAGAGGTTGACTGAAATGGTTCCCTGAAAAGAAAAGCCATGCACAGGACACAGGACTCGAGATGACTCCAGGTTTATGGCCTCTGAGCACTGTATACAGGACTAACCAAGAAATGATATTTTTAATCCTTGATTTGAATCCTTCATTTACATATGAGTATGACAAAGCAAAAGATGCTGTTTCTGATTTTTCATTTACATCTAGTGAGAAGCCAAGTGAGTTTTTTGATAGGAGGATTTGTATCTGGCATGAGGCCAAGTGAGTTTTGATAGGATATTTAATTGTCCCAGTGTCATATTTGCATAAGGTGGAGGCCAAACTAAAGATATCTTTCTCTACCTTATGGCCACTGTGAGCCTAGTCATGCCTTATTCTCACTTTGTGTCTTTTCCACCTTCAGCAAACATATACCTTTGCTTCTTTTCTGTGTGTTTTCTTCATCTCTCTGTTTAGATTACCAAGGGCCTGGAAGAAAAGTCTTGCAAGCCTCTCATCTAGTTACAGTGACATTTTCCACTTTTGGGTCTTGCTGTCTGCTCTTTGCTTGCCTGGCAAAAGTTCTCACTTATCATGTCTAATTTTAGATGTATCTTCTTGCAGGAAGCCTTCACTGATTCCACTCTTCTGTGAACACAAATAACACCGCTGCCACCACCACCAAAATCCTCAGCCATTTATTCCTCTTCTGTGCTTTCCTACCTGAACATTTAGTTAGTGTTCTACTCATCTGTTCACATTCAGTATTTTCCTCTGGGACAAGCTTGTTAGCTGTGATATCTGTAATTTGAACATCTACACCAGCAGGGACCAATCTATGGCATGTGTAAAGCTCTAAAAGGTTCATCATCATTGACCTCTGGCCAGCATGAACTAGATGAGGATAAATATGTGTTGAAATAATTAAGTTTGTTACTGTTTTATTTCCTAGGTCAACAAATTGCCCGCAGGAAACAAGTCCTTTTTTCAAAATTCATTTCCACTAAGCTTCAAAGTTTAGCTCCCCTTAAGTGCCCATCTATTGCCCCTCCACCACTCACCTCAGCTCTTCTAGAACACCTGCATTCTCCTGTGCTTATATTTATCTTTATCCTTCCTCACTGCCAACCTCCAGCCTGTAAGCACAATCAGAATGACCCTGTAAACGTGGTGCAAACGTTTTGCTCTTACACTCCTTACTCATAATCTTGTAGCCAGACTCTCTAGGCAACTTTTTCTAGCCTTTCTAGATTTATTTTCTATCCTCTTCCCCTCTACAATTCCACCTACTTTTCCTAAGTCTCTGCACCTCGCAAACATTTCCAACAAAAGAAAGAACAAGTAAGTTACACAACAGTGGACTTTTAAATCCATAACTACATTGAACACAGTTCCCAAGTATTCTGCCGTGTACCAACATTCAAAATCTTTCATAATTATAAGGAAATGATTCAAAGAGGGAAAGTGGAACATATTAAAAACAGAAAAACTGACCAGAAACAAAATTATAAACCGAAGTGCTAAGATTGGTCATATGTAAGAGATAGGAAATGTAACACATAAAAGAGGGGAAAATGTTCCCACCACTTCTCACTATAGGTTCTTTTTGTTTTAAAATTTACTATTTATTTTTAGGAAGACAAATAAGGAATAACAGATACAGTGAAAATAAGAATGTTACACATATTGACAAGTTCTTTCAGAAAGACCCCAGTTCTTCTGGGATAGAGATTTGTTATTTTAATATAGTGAAATTTTGGTATTTTATTATGGAATAATGTATCAAAAGGATTCAGACTGGGAAATTTTCAGTGTGCCTTCCCCATGCTGGCAGTTAGCCAAGGAGAGGCTATGAACAGAAATCTCTCTGTCTTGGTTCCATCCATGAAGACACCAAGATGATCAACAAAGCAATACATGGACATAACTGTTAAGGCTGCTCCTTCCTTCTACAGACTGCCCAGGAGCTAAGGAGAAAGCCCAGTTCTTGTGAACTCAGAAGTCTTTATAGACTGAAGGGTAGGGAGGAATCTCAGATAACATGTGGAACAGACAGAGTTTTAAAAACGAAATTCCTGAAAAAAAAGTTGTACTTAAACCACAAGTGAAGAAATGGGAATTTGACAACCAGACAAGAATTGGTTTCTCTGAACCCTCATACACACACACACACACACACACACACACACACACACACACACACACGTTTAGAC
>PVKA01000489.1:14325-40823 GCA_004027165.1 Ctenomys sociabilis | reverse complement strand
AATTTGCTACTGAGTTCTATTTAGGCAAAATGCCTATCCCTTTTCTTGATACCTTTGCAAAGAATGCTGCTTCTCATAGCCTCAGTATTTTTACATTTATTTTTAGTTTTGGATAGAGTTTTTCCTAGCTTCTCTTAAGAGTCAGAGAACTGACTGTAAACCAGGACTGAGCTTAATTTTGGAAGCAGGGTAAAGGGAACTCATATTTATGTCCATGGTCCTAACATTGAAGCAGATAGATACTAGATATTCCATAAATGAAGTAAAAACTCTTGGTGATAACATTTACCTAGTGCTAGAATGTGATGGAATTGGATCAGTGGAGTGTGTGAAATGCCTATTAAGATTTCAGTACCTTTTCAGAAAGTAAGGCAGATGGGGATTGTGATGTTACCCTTATGCCCCTGGTTGTGCAAAATCTCTTCTAAATTATTTTCATTTTCCTGTGTTTGTATGATCAAGTTTCCCAAATTTTGTCCCTTCTGAATGCTCCAAAAGATGCAGCAATATAAATGTGTTCCTAAACTTGGCTTTTTGAGATTTTTTTTTTAAAGTACAGTTTCTCTCTCTTACAAACAACATTAACTTCTCAATGATTAGAAATAACGGGCATTTCATTGTATTGTATTCACTTGCATTGACTGGTATTTGCTTTTTTTTTTTTTTTTTTTGTATTTTAGTAAGGGTCTACAGGGTCTTACTACATAGATTGGACTTGTAGTGATCTGTCTGTGTTCAGCCTCTCAGGAGCTGGGATTCCAGGTGCGCGCCACCATGCCCAGTCTCAATTGCCAACTCAGTGCTCCCTGCGGGTGGAGCCAGCACAGCAGGCCGGGATCAAACTTCTAGGCCCTATGTCTGCCTAAGCAGGTGCTTCAATCCTCTGAGCTATTTAGGCAGCCCTGCTATTTGCTTTAGATATGTAAGCAGGAATCATTTTCTAGTCTGAAAAATAATAAATCCTTTAAATAAAATAAATAAATTATTTTCTTTTTAGCAGTATTTAATTAAAAGCTGCACACAGGAGGGCTTTATTCCTGCATCATCTCAGTCGTTTCTTCCTTGTATTTGTCCTTTTCCTTTCCTACTTGGCTTTCCGTTGCAGGATCTTTTTGTGGTCTTTGTCTAGTTTTAGCCTGGTGATAACCACCTCACTGGGGTGAATGCCCACGTGGACAGTCGTGCCATTTGCCTTTCCCCGCTGCACCATTGAATGTAGGTAGATGACATACTTCTTCCTGTAAACCTGGACTACTTTACTGATCTGGGACCTTTGTAGTGTCCTCACACAACCTGAACTTCATCATCCTTTCGGAAGGGCATAGAGCGAACATTGTATTTCTGTCTCAGCTCTTTGGAAAGAGGAGAAGACATAATTTACCTGCGAATGTGGGAAGGCATACTGAAATGCCTTTTATGGTTTTTGCCTCAGTCCAAGGTCACAAAGTGATTAAACTTCATTTTGGCTGCTGTAACTGTAGCGATAGCCTCAAAAGGGAAGAGCAAATAAATCATTTTCAAGTCTGAAATATAATAAATCAATCCTTAGAAATAATATTACAGTACCACCACAACCCCCAACCCTTTTTTTGTGGTGGTGGGAAGGAGATGGAAGAGGGAAAGAAGAAAGATCTTAAATGTCTAATTGTGTCAGAAAAATATAGTTTTTAGAGGCAATTCCAGGTCACATGAGCTAAGGCACAGCCAATGTATCAGACAGGAGCTCTGAATTTGCTCTCTGGCTGTTTTACAAGGACACTCAGAGGAGAATTGAGCCCTCTAACTCAGATGTCAATGCTGTTTAACACTCACAGGAACAGCTTGTAAATCCAAAAATCTGGCTTTAGTTATGGGTCTAGTTCTCTGGGCAGGGCAGGATGCAATTTTGGTCTAACAAAAACTGCAGCTAAGGGCAGGAAATAAGAAAAGTCTTTCAAATCAAGTAAGTGATACCTGATTTCCATGGACAAGCAGAAAAAGCCACAGAGGAAGAGAAGGACATTTCCTGCTTTAGAGAATTTCCCAGGGGATTCTAGGCACAGTACTAGCATCCTTGGAGACCATGACCCTCTCTATCATTTCCAAGTAGGAGGTTAAAGTGAATATTTTACATCTTCCAGCAAACTGAACCCTTAGTCTGCACTCAGGGGAATGGAAGTTGGAGACAGATTGTTTTCTTTTTCTTTTTTTTTTTTTTTTTTTCTTTTCGAGACCGGGTCTCACTATGCAGTTCAGGCTGGCCTTAAGCTCACTTTGTAGCTCAGGCTGGTCTCGAACTCACAACAATCCTCCTGCCTCAGCCTCCCGAGTGCTGGGATTACAGGCATGCGCCACCATGCCCGGCTTTGTTTTGTTTTTCTTATTCACAGTTTGTGTCTTGTCCACATTCCATCTCTAAAGTAATTTTTCTCAATGTCTGTGGTTTCTCAACTTCTCCTCTTCTCTATTCATATGTAAATATACACATAGGATTATAGCAAGGAAATAAATTAGACTTGAAATAGAAATTTTGTTTTATAGTCCCCCCTAAACACTTCCTCTTTGAAACCGTATGCTGTCTTTACTTATTTATAAAAAAAATCAGTCAAGCATATATATATATTATTATTATGTTTTATATATATATATATATATATATATATATATATATTTTTTTTTTTTTTTTTTTTTTTTTTGCGGAACCAGGGATTGAACTCAGGCCCCTGCGCTTGCTAAGGGAGCACTTATTCCACTGAGCCATCTCCCTGGCCCCCAGTCTAGCATCTTTTTTTTTTTTTAAATAAACATATAAAAGCTTTAGAGGCCAGTGTAACCCTAAACCAAAAGAAAAGTAAGGCAGACATAGCAATTTAATGTTTGAGAAAACAACACGAACTTACAATTTGAAACAGACATGCTTTCCAGCTCTGTGATGTCTTTTTTTTTCTTTTTGGCAGAACCAGGGATTGAACTCAGACCCTTGCCTTTGCCAGGGAAGCTCCTATTCCACTGAGCCATCTCCCTAGCCCCTGTGATGTTTTAAAAGGCCCGTGTAGTGGTGACAGCCAGCACTCAGCTCTCATTGTAGGCTTCCGATGCCAGAGTCTGTGATGCTTTTCACCACTAGAAGGAGCCTAAGCTCCTTAGAATATAGCAATTGCCACAACTTGAGATAGAAAAAGTTCTAAATGGGTCAAGAAATACCCTCTGTTAACAGAAAACAAAGATTCTTTTATTTATTTATTTATTTATTTATTTTTGTCTTTTTGAGACAGGGTCTCACTATGCAGTTCAGGCTGGACTTAAGCTCACTTTGTAGCTCAGGATGGTCTTGAACTCACAACAATCCTCCTGCCTCAGCCTCCCAAGTGATGGGATTACAGGCAAGCGCCACCATGCCCTGCCCGAAAGATTCTTTAAAAATATGTTGGGGGGGGGTGCTAAAAGGGCAAAAGATCCACATTCAAGATGTACCCCTGGTTAAGATCTGGAAAGTTAAAACAAGTGATTACTGGCAGTATTTTAAGTTTATAATGGGAATTAAAAGAAAAAAGTTAAAGTGTGAAAAGAGAGGTATAAATTAAGGAAATAGTGAAAATGATAGATTTGTTTAATTTTTATTTATGAATGAATGAAAATAGTAAATAAGATAGTACTACTTTTTTCCAATTATATGTCTGAGGGCTATTTTATTTTATTTTTTTCCCCATATTTAGGACAGGGTCTATCAGGTCTACAGGGCCTTACTATATAGATTGGACTCTCCTATTGTAGTGATTCTCCTATTTTTCAGACCCCCAAGTGCTGGGATTACAGGTGTGTGCCACCGTGCTCACTCTCAGTCACTCCCTCAGCATGCCAGGGATTGAACCCTGACCACTCCGCTCTGCCGAAGTAGGCACTTTAGTCCGCTAAGCTATCTGGCTGGCCCTTGAGGGCTGTATTTTTCTTTTAAAAGGGGATATTATATTTATATGACTCTCATGTATAAAATCAATCTTTGTGAAAGATTTTTTTTTAACCATTAGTTAATCAGTGCTTTCTTACTGGTGAAAAGGCAGCCCAAAGAACCACATAGTAGGTAGGACTGTAATCTTACCTACTCAGAAAGCTGAGGCAGGAGGATTGCAAGTTGGAGACTATCCTGGGCAATTTAGTGAGACTATCTCAATTTCTTTTTTTCAAAATCTTTTATTTATTTATTTGGTACAGGGTCTTACTACATAGCTTTGACTCATAATGATCCTCCTGTCTCAGCCTCCCCAGCACTGGGATTATAGGTGTGCATCACCATGTCTAGTTTCACTTGCCTGTGATATGAGGGATTGAACCTGGGTCCTTGAGCTTGCTAGGTGGGGGCTTATACTGCAGAGCTATCTCTTTGACCCTCATTTTCTTTTTTTCAAAAGGGCTGGGAATATAGTTTAGCAGAGTACTTGCCTTATCATGTGTGAGACCCTGGTGCTTGATCCCCAACACCACTAAAAAAGCCTCTGTGTGTGTGTGTGTGTACACAATAGATACTATTGGAATGAGCATACAAATAGATACAAGTAATAAATGCCAATAATCAATTGGATTCCATTGGGCAATAATCAATTACATCCCACTATTAATTTTCATTTCTATGAGCAACAACTCTTTTTTAGTAGTTCAGTGTACAAAGTTGTAAAATAGTTCAAAGGCACAGTGGCTCTCCCTTGTAAAACAAGTGCTTTGGGAGGCTAAAGGAGGACTGTGAGTTTGAAGCCAACCTGGGATACATAGCAAGACCATATCTCAAAAACAAACCCAAAAAACCCAACAAAAGCAAATTTGGAAAAGTGTGTCATATAGGACTGCTAATAAACTTTTTTTTTGTCTTTCAATTTTTTTCTTGACAGTTTATAAAGTATAGAAATGTATATATTTCTTTGTATACAGGAAAAATACATATAGGGAACATCTAAAGAAGTAGATATTATCCTAGCAAAGATAAAATCTGATCAACACACATAATAGTCATGTAGAAAGATGAAATGTCTCTAGAAAATAAAGAATCCAGATGTCCCCAGGAAGATGTCTACATAGACTCAGCCCCTCACCAACCACAAGAAAATTTCCTTGCGTCTTTGCTACACAGCATATACTTCAAGAGCCAGTATCACTAGCATCACTGTGAATTTAGACATACAAAATTTCAGACCCTGCTCTATTAAATCAGGCTTTTAAAAATATGTATTTTGCTGTTGCTGGGGTTTGAACTCAGGTTCTTGTGTATGCTAGACAAGTACTCTACTAATGAGCTACATCCCCAGCCCCAGGCTGTGTTTTAATAAGATTCTCAGGTGATTGGCATGCACCTTAAATTGTGCAAAACTTAATTGTGCAGATACTCCACTAATTACAATGAGACATTCATAAGACAGAAGTATCCAGTTATACCCTAAGGTCAGACTATTATATCAGTGTGGTATGACCTATGGGTAAGTTCTGCCAGGCATAGAAAACATGAAAAGAACATAAAATTTTGTAGAAGAAACCACGTGTCAAGAAATTTAAATTGGGCAGGGGAGATGGCTCAGTGGAATAAGTGCTTCGCTGGCAAGCGCAAAGGCCTGAGTTCAATTTCTGGTTCTGCCAGAAAAGAAAAAAAAAAAATTTAAATTCATAGGAAGGCAGTTAATTAAAAAACCAAATGAGGGCGGGCAAAATAGCTCAGTGGATTAAAGCACCTACGAGTAGGCGCAGGGGCCAGGGCTCGATCCTAGGGCCTGCTGTATAGGCCCCACACCCAGGGCACATGGAGACAGCTATGGAGCCTGGGCATGGTGGTGTGCGTCGGTAATCCCAGCTCTTGGGAGGAAATAAACTGACGGATCACTACGAGTCTGATGTAGTAGTGAGACCCTGAACACCCTGTAGACCCCTAAAAATACAACAATAAATAAATAAAAATAAAAACAACACTGAGTTTTAATTACATCAGAAGTTTAATTTAATAACTAGTAGTTTGAGATTAAGTTGTATTGGACTGTGTGATCTGATTCCAAAGCCAATTGAGAAACAATCATTTAATCACTCATCTTCTGCGGTGCTGGTAATCAATATAATGTTGGGTGTGTGCTTTGTCTCATTATAAGTTGTTTCAAATATTTACAAGAGCCACATATGCTAAATTTGTGATACTTAAGTAGTTATTTAAAAAGTTAGGGAAGTTTATAATCAGTGTTTGAATTTTAACTTGTCAGATCTGCGGTTTGGCTTACCAGTTTCATAAAATTGTATGAAGAACGAATTGTTTCATATTTAAGAATGTTAACTTTTTATGCATCACTGAGATTTTTGCTGCATTGTAGATGCATGAAAAGCAAATACCTTCCAAATACCTTTTTTTCATATTCATGTGGGCTGGGCACTGGAGCCGGGGCTAGGCATGTTTCATGTTTCTGTTCTGGGACCAGTGGCTGCTCAGGTTCTTCTCCAGGCCGATGACACAAGAACTGGTGAGGAACGTAAAACTGTGATGTGGCTTAATTGCTTGCCCAAAATTGACATATCTCTTTTCCCTGGCTACCTTCCATCGTCTAAAACAAATCACACAGCTATCCCCAACATCCAGGAGTAGGGGATGATGTTTGCCTATAGTAAACCACAGAAAGGTAGGGGGAGGGACATGAGCAAATAATGCAATCTACCAAACTTAATACATTCAGAGATTAAAATATTAGTTATTAAAGCATAAATAGCACTAGTCATTCTTCATATCCCTCATGAAAGATTTCGCCTACAATGAAGTTCTGAAGAGTGAACTTGCTTTTTTTTGTGAGATTAAGTGCAGAATGATATGAGCTGACTATCTGAGTGTTTTTGTCACTGAGTCACAAAATTACTCAGGACACAGAAATTTAAAGGAGGTTTAATTTCCTTAATTTGTTTATACCTGATTTGGTCCTGTAACCTGGTAAATAAAAATAAAATCAAACAAAATTCCATTTAGTCTGGTTTAAAATGTATTTGATCCAGCCATTTAAACCACTCCTTCAGGTAATTCTCAGGTTTTGAGACTGCTTCCGTGTTCACTCCTCACGACTGTCTGACCTACAAGTAAATGGGGAGGTGGGTATAGTTTATTACATTCTTACCACTGCATTTCTTCCTCCCCAGCCCAGGCCAAGAATTATACACAGGACTTCCCCATGTCAGGCAAGTGCTCCACCCAAGCTACCTCCTCAGCCCATTTATTATGTTCTTACAGTATAGGCAAGGGAAAAAGAGGTCTCTCTGGCTCTGATCTCCAGGCACATAGATTAATGCCCGGGGCTTATTGACTCAAATTTTGGCTACAGATTTCAGTGGCTGATAAAAGTGTTTTCCTGGTCTGATCCAGGTCTATCCTTCCTTGGTGGCGTGGCCTACATTTGGGTCCCTCTAGCTGTCAGCCCTTTCAAATGAATCTCTCTTCACTATCCAGCCTGAATACTGTTAAGGAACCATCTTTCTGCCTGTGCCATGGCTTCCTCCTGACTCTCAACTCTATGTCTAGGTGACATGGATTTGCTGTAGAAAGTAAATTAGGAACCCTGTCTCTGCCTCTGCATCTGTCTCTATCTATCTCTGTCTCTATCTCTCTCTATCTCTATCTCTATCTCTGTCTCTGTCTCTGTCTCTGTCTCTGTTTCTCTCTCTCTCTCTCTCTCTCTTTCTCTCTATCTCTCTCCCCTACTTCCCAGTTATACTAGGGGATATCTTTTTGAGGGGAAGTCACTCAACATGGCTTTTTCAGAATCTGAGATAAGCAAATGACCATCTTAGAGCATGAGTTTCTCACCACACATGTTTTCCTTCCTCAATTTCCTTTTTAACTTCTCACCATCCCCTGGACCACAAGAGAAAGGTTTCTTTTTACTTTTCTTTCATAACATCCTGTTTCTACCACTGTGAAAGACATTTTTTATGGTGTCTTAGGAAAAAGGAGCAGATACTTAATGATTTGTTTGCCCAGTCAGGCTCCAAACATGCTAAGCTGGATCCAAGAGAAATAGAAAATCTCCTTTCTCCTTGACAGGTGTCTCACTGCAAAGTCCTGGTTTGGAAGTCAAAGCTGTCTACTACTCTCAATCCTAATTACATCCTTCCCTGAGCCTGCAGCCAGAGAGATGCTGAACTCTTTAAAGAAAAAGCATGACCAGGCTGATAAGAAGAAAAACACATGAATTTTTCAAAATACCGTTGCTGTCACACTGGAACGTTATATTGAAATGTTATGAATAATATTTTGGAAAATCACACTTATTTCTACCTTTAGGCCAATAAAAGTTTTTATACAACATGGTGGTAGGCAATCTAGGACATAGATGACATGAAGTTGACAAGAACTTATAAACAGTCATTAAATTTATGTGTTGTGTGTATTTAGGGCATTGAAGACAGTTAAAGATGATGAAAATTATCCAAAAATAGGACAGAGAAATAAATTTGTCATCTCTAAATTACCTTCTATAACTCCCTTACAGGCAATATAAATCTTTGTCTTGTTTGTCACCAACCCTTGCTTTCTAATCTGGAGATATCTCATTTGCATAGTCATGCTTCCTGTCAGTTTTTCCTTTCCCTCCCTGTTGCCAGGTCCTAGAATATGTAACTTTAGGGAAAGCTGCTGCTCTGTGGTGTCAGTACCTCAGAAGGAAATCTTATCTCTTCTTTGTGGACTCCCATCTGGGAAGATGGGGACATTGGTTAAGGGCATCATTCTACACTGGACATAGTGGCATGCTTGTAACCAAGAATCCAAGCTTCCTGGGAGGCTGATGCAGAATTCCAAATTCAAGGCCAACCCAAACAAAATCATGAAACTCTGGCTCAAAACAAACAAACAAGCAAACCCCTTATTCTATTCTAAGAGGAGCCATAACTCAGAGAGCTACTGCCACTCTTGCTCTTCAGTGTTTTCAGGAAATAGAAACCCCTTTATATGTACTTCTTCAGTATATACAACTTTTATCTAGACAAGGGTTTATAGAATTTCCTGCAGGAAATTTCAAAAAATTTCTAACTCCATCAGGCCTGGGAGATCAACTCATTTCAACAGAGAAACAGTCCTCACCTATTGCTTCTGTTATCCAACTGTGCTGGCACCTGAGGGTGGCAGAGAAACCTTGTTAACAGAACACTTTGATAGCATCTTGCCTTGTGGAGCGATACTCTGAGGGTTACAACTTTCTCCATAGAAGATGCTGCCTCCTTCTTCTGTCTCACTTATAAAACTTAGAACCACACTGATGTTACCTCTATGGGAAAAGTCAGACTCTTGTACTGATTATATGGTGAGGAGAGCTGCATGTACTTTACAGCCATTCTGGGCAAAAGGAGAGACAGCGTTTCAGGAACTGGGTTGTGGTACGTATCACTCTCAGCAGTCTGAGCTTCACTGGTATGAACATGGGGCTTGTGAGGGCTAAGTTGCGTGTTCAGTTCTCCACAATGTGGTCATCACCTTGACTCTAACGAAGCTTCTCCTGGCTCCAAGGAAGGCAAACAAGAAAATGGTGGGCCCTTGGTTGTCTCACAGCTCAGGGCTTTAGGAATGAGGGCTTCTTGTCCTCTGAGATAACCTGAGAGTGATTCAGAAGCTGATGCTTTAAAACCTTTCTGGTCTCACGAAGCTAGGAGATTTTAATTGTATCTTGTCCTCAGGGACTTAAAATGTTTAGTTTTTGCCACAAACTTTATCAGATTCTACCACCATTTACAGCTCACCAAATAAAAATACTTTGTTGGACCTAGACAGAGGTTCCTTTATTCCAGGCAACAAATCTGGATGGCTTCAAAGATGCCAAGGACAAAAAGAAGATCTTCAAACACATCTATCTATCTATCTATCTATCTATCTATCTATCTATCTATCTATCTATCTATCTATCTATCTATCTGTCTGTCTATCTATGATCTTTCTCAGTTAGATGGGAAGTGAGCACTACTCCTAAAAGACTTATTTAAGAATCTCTGGGAATTAAAAACATCATATCACAATTATATATGCACACCTATATTTATAGTGATAGTTTGTGATAGCCAGATTTCAGAAATAGCCCAAATGCCCAAATACCCATCAGCTGGTGAGGGGATAAAGAAGATACCATTTTTTATACACTGGAGTACTACTCTGTCATAAAAAGGAGAAGCTTGAGACATTTCTAGGTAAATGGATACTCCTTAAGTCTATACTCTTAAGTGAAATAAATTGGACACATATGTATTACTGCATTGTTTCTGTGGTGTGAGAAACCGGAAATGTAAATAGGGACCAAAATATATAAATGATATTGTGAACTAGGAAGAAAATGTTCAAATGGGGATGAGAGCAAGGGAGAGCAAAGTGGGAAAAGAAGGAAGGGAAAAGTTTAAAAAAAAAGAAAAGAAGGAAAAAGGGAAATAAAGCTTTTGTAAATAAGGAGGGCAAGAGGGATTGAAGGGAAGGAAGGGGAATGGAAGAGATGGGAATCAAGTTATATCCTATACAGGTACAAATTTCCTGTGATGAGTGTGATCACTATGTATAACTAAAATGAACCAATAAAAATAGTTTTCTTGGAAAAAAAGAATCTCTTGGAGAAGATTCATTTAAACTGTTTACATACACTTTAGGAATGAGATTTTACATCGACTATTCCTGTTACCTCAGTGTTTTGGCAGAGGCTTCAAAGGACAAAAATGACACAATCAGTGTCACACATTCTAGTATCCTATAGAAAAAATTAGGCCATTTTGGGGTGGCTCCATTCTTCTGGCATCAGCGCATGACCCATTTTCAGGTTATCTTAGAGGATGCTTTTTTTCTTTCTTTCTTTCTTTCTTTCTTTCTTTCTTTCTTTCTTTCTTTCTTTCTTTCTTTCTCTCTTTTTTAGCTGTCCTACATTTTTTATTGGGTTATGAATTTTACAAACATCACTTATATTATTAGCGGTAACACAGGAGCTCCAGAGTACTGCACCTTCTCCAAGCTACATGGCAAGAACCACCAACAGTGTGGTGAACCTTGTGGCCCTTTCCAAGGTCATGACTCTTTCGGCCTGCAGATGTCAGCCCACGCATCTCCCTGTGCTTGGTGATCCACTGAGTGTCAGGATTTCTTCTAATGGCTTTGTGGAATGGATCAATAAGGATAACCTCAAAGAATTTGTATCTGGAATCTTCACCAACCCAGTAAGAATTTAGAACTCTCAGAGCTCCACAGTGGTGTCCAGCTCGCTCCTCAGCAACAGACTGAAGGTTTTGCACAAACTTCAGCTGGTTAATGCCATGATGGACAGGCTTTCCGTAAGTTGCTCCCTTAGGAACTGAATGCTTGTGGCCACCGCGGCGCACATGAGTCCTGTATACGACATACATTTGCTTGGCCTTGTATCCCAGTCTGCAAGCTTTGTCCACAGGGGCGCGGAGCCCTGTGGAGCACTGAGAGCTGGGGTACTGCCAGCAGCAGACCCGCAGCAGAAAGCACGTCACATCGGACTGCTTCTTCCTCCACAGCTCCTGGGTGCACTTGTACACACCCTGATGGCTGCCACCAGATCTTAGAGGATACTTTCAAGAGACATGGGAGAAGGGCAGAATGATATACATTTCTACTTCCTCCAAGAAGGGAATTGTTCAAGGGAGAAAACTCATCTGCTTGACTGCATCTGAAGCCAGTGAAATAGGTTTTCACAGAGCCATCTGGAGAATTTCATCAACTTTTTCCACAGTCTATTCCTTACCCAGTGGGAGAGACCAAGGTTCTGTTGAAAAGATGAGTGTTAGATATGACCATAGTTTTGTGGTTTGGGGAAAATTGCACTGTACCAGGAGAACGTAAAGAAAGGAGAGAAGACAGGAGAAGGATTATCCAGCAGACAGAACAAAACTGGGGTCAGGAAAATCCAGAGAAAGCCCACAGTAATAAGCATGGCCAGTTGGGCCTTGAAGAATGATGGGGCCAAAGTGTACCCCTCCCCATTTCCTGAGTTCTTTAGTAATGGCTACTATCTGCAGCAATGTTAGGCATGAGGGATTTTATTTTGCCCTATGTGAACTGAAGAAAGTCCCCAATTTTACATGAGAGATAATGAGGTCCGAGGCAGAAGCAGGTCAAGAGACCATAAGAAACTGGAGCCTCAGGACCTTGTGGCTCTAGCTCACTGAAATCTTGGAGAGGTCTCCAACTTCTTTTGGGGAGAGAGAAAGAGAGAGAGAGAAAGAGACCCAGGCAATTATTTATATACTTATTTGATTTCCCCGCAGAATCAAGTCCAAAGTTTTCTCAGCCTGAAGCTCATCTGCTTTCATTGTTGGTATTAAAATCCACAGTCCCACCGTACCTAGGCAAGAGCTTTGCAGCTATGCTACACTCTCAGCTCTTTCTTTCCCTTCTTTATCCTAGCCTATGTATACAATTTTGGAGGCCGGACCAGCCATTATTAATATGACTGATTATGATTCATTCCCAGAGGCAACATTTACCCTCCCAGGTCCACCACTGCCTGCTTCTTGAACAAATTTGGTCTAGGTAGCATCAGGGAAAGGAGCAAGGCAGTTCATCCAGTGTCTGCCCCAGGAGTCTGTGCCAACGCCACCTTGCAGTGGGCCTGTGTGGGCTGGGTGGGGGAGCTGACTCACTGTGCTTATGTGTTGGAGAAGATTCTCCTTAATAGCAAATGTCCCTGTCACTCATGCCCCAAGGCTTAAGGCAAAATGTTGGAATCAAAATTTTCTGATTTTTCACTTGTGAGGATAGCAAGTACCATTCTTTGGTACATGGCATTTTAATATAAAGCATAATATTGTTCCTAGTCATTATTTTGCTTCAGCTGTTTTTGAAGACAGAATAATATACCTTCCCTCACAGGGTTGAGAATATATCTCTCTTTGAAGTTAGCACACAAATATATAACCAAAAATGGCAAGTGCTGTCATCATATTTTATGTTGCTAGTCTAAAACAGTTAGACAATAATAGTAGTGGTGCTGTCACTGATGCTGATGACAGCTACCATTTAGTGAATGCTGCCAGCCTCGTCAGTGAGAATACACATATTCTCAATCCTTGGTTCAGAACAAGGACGTGAGATAGAGTTCAATATGGTCATTTCACAGAGAAGGGGACTGGCCAATTATACACAGCGGGGAGCTAGACCTTGCATCCTGTGGCCTGACTCAGAGCTGGCGGGATGACTATGGCATCAGTGGTCATAGGGCTCAGGACCTCACCTGCTGCAGGTTGAGAAGCAGGTGGAGACAGGGAATGAGGGGGAGATGCTCTCTCTTGGCTAAAACTGATTGCCATGGGACAGGATTTCAAAATTATTTTCTAAGAAGACAAATTTTGAATTAAAGTCTTAGAGAAATATTTTGTATTGTCAAGTTTACCTGGGGTCAAACCCCAGCTTTATCACTTACAAGCTGCCAACTGTGCAGATTACTCCAGCTTGCTTCTGTCTCAGTGTCTTTAAGTATAAAATGTGGGTAGGAATAATGCCCACTTCACAGGGCTGCCAGTACTGAGAAGATGGAGTTAATGAATATAAGGCACCTGAAGCAGTGACTAACAACTGTATACACAAGGAAATAGTGCGGACTTCAAGTCAGATAGGTTTAATTTTGAATTTTGACTCTACTATTTATCAGCTGTGTGACCTCAGCCAAAATGCTAGGTTCTTTGTGTCTATCATATAGCTCATACTACTAAATGGACTTTTAAAAATATGGCCTGTTTTCTAATTACACATGGAGCACTCTTATGCTAAAATTATTTCTTCCTATGTTGATAAGTCTGATTGATACCAAGTGACTTACTGAAGACAAGAGATACAGCTCAGTGGTAGAGCACTTTTCTAGCATGGGCAAGGTCCTGAGCTTGAACCCTAGCACTGGAAAAGAAAAAAACAGGTTGGTATTTCTTTGAATAAAGTAACTCACTCTCCTTTATTTAAAAGATTACTTGACCTTAGTACACTATCTCAAATTAATATGTGGTCAAAGAAACACTCCAAAGAAAATACTTAGTATTAAAAAGGAGGAAACATTAGAAAAGGTTATAGGAATTATCCACCAGGAATTTCATCCTCTGACGTTTTCAGTGATGGAATTGGGGCCCATGGGCAGGAGGCAAAACTGTTCAACCAACTGTAGACTCTATGGCTGCCGCTTGCTCTACAGTGAAGCAGAGTTGCTGCTGTGGTGCACCTGGGCAATCTCCTCAGAATTCTGATTATTTTTCTTCAAAATTCTTCTTCTTCTCTCTCTTTGCTATATGTATTGGGGGGTGTGGCTGAATTTTTTTTTTTCAATGCATGGTCTGACTATGTTACTGAAGCTGGCCTTTAACTCCCAGGTGCAGGTGATTCTCCTGCTGCAGCCTCCCAAGCAGCAGGGACCACGGGCACACAGCATGGCACCTGGCTTATATATAGTTTTATTAGGACCCTGTTCTTGGCCTGATGCTATGGAAGTAGGAAATCTGACAAGTTAATCCATCCAAGTGTTAGCGATTTCTGTAATCTCAATTTATGGAGAAGGACCAAAATGAATAGCAGTATGCAAAATAAAGATACAGACAAAGAGATTGTGTGTGTGTGTGTGTGTGTGTGTGTGTGTGTGTGTTTAATGTATTTACTACAAAGTCTACAGGGTCTCACTACACAGACCATACTCACAGTGATCCTCCTGTTTTCAGCCTCCCAAGTGCTGGGGTTGCAGGCGTGCACCACCATGCTCAGTCTCAGTCACTATCTCAGCACATCCCAAGGGTGGGGCCAGCAAGGCATGTTGGGGATTGAACCCTGGTCCTTTAAGCCTGCCTAAGCAGGCGCTTTAGTCCACTGAGCCATCTGGCCAGCCCAATAAATGTGTTTTAATAAACTTTAGGCCAGTAGAGATATTATAATAGGAAACTCATTCAATGCTCCTCATAGCTCACAGTGGCTGCTGTTTTTTTTTTTTTTTTTTTTTTTTTTTTTTTGAGACAGGGTCTCACTATGCAGTTCAGGCTGGCCTTAAGCTCACTTTGTAGCTCAGGCTGGTCTCGAACTCACAACAATCCTCCTGCCTCAGCCTCCCAAGTGCTAGGATTACAGGCATGCGCCACCACGCCCGGCTGTAGTGGCTGCTGTTTTGATCCAAAAGTTTCCAGAGGTCTGGAGGATTAGACTATAGCACACAGGATGCATGAAGTTACTCCTTGAGCAAGCTAAGTGCAAGGTAGGACCCTGGTGAGGCTGAAGGTCTTCATCTGGAGCAGTCTTTCTCTCAGACACTAAACTCATTTAATTGTGTAAGATCAAAGTAGTATCTTTCCTCCTTTAACTTTTTTTTTTTTTTTTCAAGCTACAGTGATGCAAAGCTATTCTTTCTGGGATGAAATGGTAATCAATTTTAAAGGCTAAGATTTTTTTTTTTTTTTGCAACTGAAATGACAAGCCCAAAGCAATGTTTGGTTTTCCACAAGGATCTAGGGAATAGAACTTCCCACCACACTATTAGACATTTCTTGGCAGTGGCTTGCTGTCTATGCCTGACAGCTCTTGGCAGTAGCTATAATAGAATCATCCTTCTTCCCTCTATCACTCTAGCAATTTACAGTACTGCCTGGGAAAGGCAATTTTCAGTCTCAAGGGACATCAAAATGAAAAGCACACCAAATTAAGTGTTTAATTTCATCAGACCCAAGATTAAGTAAAAAATCTTTTTTTCCTTAGGGCTCTTACAAGCAAAATAGCCTCTGTTAGAGAGACTCAATTATATGAGCACTTTTAAAATAAACTTCATTTATAGATTACATGTTATTTATAACTGCAGCAGAGAAAAACATTTGAGTATAAATCTGTTCCATGCATTCTTTTAGAAATGTAACAAATAGATACAAAAATATATCTTAATTTTTTTCTTAATAGACTATTTTTTAGAGCAGATTTAAGTTTACAGAAAAGTTGAGCAGAAGTATGGGGATTCCATATGCTCCCACTTATCTGCTCTTCCTGTTTCCCTTTCCAAACAGTGTCCCCTAGAATTAATGCAGTCGGAGGAGGCTAAGGCATGACAACATGGTGGCGCAGTTGGGCACAAGCTATCAAGGGAGAGACTTATTAATCACAAAACAGCAGCACTCATGTTTAACACAGGAGCAGGCTGATTCCTACACCTGATACCAATCTGCTGATATGAGAACATGCCAGACCTGGCAGCTGATAGCATTCTTCAAGCAGAGATGGAGTGGAACCAACTGGATCAACTATCAAAGAAGCCATAAAAGGATGGTGGCCATTGACTTTGAGGTCACTGCCCTCTTGTTCTTGGACAGACTTGTTCTGCCTGCAGGATGTATCCCCTTTATTCCTTTATTTTTCCCAAAGCACTCTTTTCTTCCGTGAGCACTGCTTTTGTGCATCTTCTTTTTCTTATTACTGCTGTAACATAAACAGTAACTTTCACATGCAATTGTACTGAGTTCATTGATCAGGACAAATAAGAACCTGGAAAATCCTGCTGATCCCTTTACTATCTGATAACATTAACCCTGTTCATTAGTGTCATATGCTCTCAATACATTATTATTAATAATGCCCACAGTTTACTTTAGGTTTGCTCTTTGTGTTGCACACGCTTTAAATGTTTATAAATGTATGATGACATTTGGTGACCATTATGGTATCATACAGAATAGTTTCAGTGCTCTAAATTTCCCTTTTGTTCCACCTGTTTATCTCTGCCTCCTTTAGCCTCTAGCAGCTATGAATGATTATTCTGCCTCCACAGTTCTACTTTTTCCAGAATATTGTTAGAATCACAGGGTGTAGCCTTTTCAGATCGCTTCTTTCACTCAGCTATGTGCATTGAGAGTTCATCCATGTCTTCCACCCATGCTTGTCCATCAGTGCTACTTTATACTGATTCTATCATCCATATCTCAGTCTGTAAGCTCATTCACCTATTAAAAGACAACTCGATTTTGTCCAAGTATTGGTAATTATAAATAAATAACACATTAGCATTCATATACAGGTTTTTGTGCAGACATCTTTTATTCATTTGAGTAAATTCAAGGAGTATGACTGGCCTTATGGCAAGATGTGTTTCATTTTGCAAGAGATTGTCAAATTCTTGCCCAAAGTAGCCATAATATTTTGCATTTTTACCAACAATGAAGGAGAGTTTCTGTTGCTCAACATATTTCTCAGTATTTGATATGTCAGTGTTTTGGATTTTAGTAATTATAAGGGGCTGGGAAGATGGCTCAGTGGAATAAACACTTCCCTGGCAAGCGCAAGGGCCTGAGTTAATCCTTGGTTCCGCAAAAAAAAAAAAAAAAAAAAAAAAAAAAGCAATTAAAACAGGTATGCAGTGATTTCTCATCGTTGTTTTAATTTGCTTACATTTATTTTAAAGTGTCTTAAAACATATTCCTAGCCAGAAGTGGTAGTGGGCGTGTGCCCGCACACACACATACCAATAATCCCAGCACTCTGGGAGGCTTATTGGGTGAGGACTTCAAATTCAAACTTGAAGCCTTCAGTGTTTTAAAAAACAAAAGGCTGGGGATGTGGCTCAGTGCAAAGGCACTGGGTTCAATTCCAAGTACTGAGCAAATAAACAAAACAGAAAAAAACTTCTACCTCCTGAGCCTGGGATTCTTAACCTTGAGTTAAGAGATGGGATTGAGGACCTTCATGAAAAAGTTATGTACATTTTTTCTGGAAAAGATAGAACTTATTTTCATTATTAAAATGTAGAAGAATTTCATCACAAAGATTAAAAAACTCTGTTTTAGATAATCTTTTTTAAAAATTTAAATGACTCCTAACACAGTTGTTCCAATTTAGAGTACATGAGTGTTTTCAAGATTAGATTACAGGCAATTGTATTTATGGTTATCCATCAAACTTTTTTAATGAAACAGGTTAGCATTAGACACTGAGGATCATAGCTAAGAATGCATGATGTCTGTTATGAAATTCAGACTTGTGTACCTTCTAGTATCAAAGGGGCAGACTCAACAGCTGCCCTGCATTTTAATTTCCTCTGGGTGCTCAGTCTTGATTGTGCCAGTAGATGTCATTGCAGCGTAGGCCAGCTAACATGAGGCACAGAATTCAGATATCTGTTTCTGTATTGTGCATGTGCGCGTGTGTGCCTGTGTGTGTGTGTGTGTGTGTGTGCAGAATGTATCTAATAGGATATATATATATTATGAAGGCATCATGTGGATTTTTTCTTAATGATCAGATTCAGACTACTGTGAGCATAAAATTACAGTTATTTTGGAAGTTAGAGGAGATTTTTAAATACAGAATATTTCTGTAAAGGAATATGTATAAACAATAATGTTATAATTTACTATATAATGTATAATGCATCTGGCAACTTGAGACTTTAAAGCTTCTAAAATAATATTGAAATTAATTGAAGACTTCATGTTAAAAAAAATCCCACAGCACCTATTCCTTACATTTAATAGTAACAGGCTTTTCTTCTGTAAAACCCAAAGACAAGTTGAATGTCTCCAGCAATGGTAAAAGATTTAAACTTTGGTGTTTATAACAGAGGTTGTTTCAGAGAATATTCTATTCTGAAATAAGAATTTGGTAAAAAGGAAGAGCTGAACTAAAAACTTAAGAGCTTTGCTTAAATATTCAGTGTTCATTCAGTAAATAATGTATGGCAATGTCCCAAATTTCTAAGCTTTATATTAATATTGGGAGTATCAAGTTGATTATTTTTTTTGAGGAGGACAACACAGTTGGTTTTATTTCAATCACAACACTTTCTTTTCCAGCTGCTGCAAAGTGCATCTACAATTTGTGATTACAGATCCACTTTAAAAAGGTTTCCTGTGACATAACAAGCTTTTTCTTTTCGAAGAATAGCCCCAAAATGTTCCAAAATAGAAACTTGACTCCAGTAAATGGTAGATACATGAAGTTACAGTAAAACACTTAAAAGGACAGTCAAAAGTCTTCCAACAGTTTATTAGAAAGAATGTAGACATTTAAAACAATCCCACTGTCACGAACATAAATTGAGGTTTTTCAGCTAGGGTACAAGCTGAATCAAAAACAAATAACAAAATCCAATAGTGTATTAACAACTTTTCATTCATTTGCCATACTGACAGTGCAAATGAAAATCTGGTCTAAATGTACAGACTCCCAAGCCAACAATGTACAGCTTTCTTTGTCCTTCATGCTGAGAGATGTAAAAGCTTAAGGGCCAAATATTGCCCAATGTATAGGCTTCAAAACCCATCTAAGTTAAGGGCATTCACTAATTTTAGCTAAGATACATCTGGAACACTGACAAGTGATCACTTACATACAATAATGCGAAGTAAGTTTTTTGAAAAATAAACTTTAGTGGAACAATTCTGAAAAGTACACCAGAGGAATGGCAGGTTATCAGTTTACCATATCAGCCAATTTTGAGTCCATGTCTAAAATATAAAGTTTAGTGAAGTTCCCTATGCTGAGAACTTTCTATCATATCAGTAACTATGTTATGAAGTAAAAGACTTAGGTGAATTTTTTTTTTATTATCACAACTGCTGTATTGTCTATGAGCTCAGCTGTTCATGAAAGTCTGGGAAATGTTCATGCATAAGAATAACCCCTCAGGTGACTTGAAATTGCCCCATACAATGGTATATTATCAACCCTTAGTGAAACCTTAAAGAAAAAACAAAAAACAAAACAAGACAAAACAAAAACAGGTTGGAAAAATGGGTCAAAGGAGGCAAATATAGCATTTGCCTTTAGAGCTATTAACTCAGGAATTCTCTCAATTGTGAAATCTTGCAGTGAAGTTATTTTCTTTTTCAAAATTCAGGTGATGACATTTGTTTATTCCAGATCTGGCATTTTTTCATCATCACTGTCTTGTGAATCATCACCTGCTCCATTTACTTCTGGTAAATCTACATCCTCATCACCACCCATGTTGTTCATCATCTCAGAGAAACGATCAGAATTAGACATGTCTTCATCAGAATCATCCTCCCAGTCTTTCCAATTATTGAAGTCCACACTAAGCCAATTAAGCTTTGCCCTTTCTTTCGTTAACTTAGGCCATGACTGGCCAGATTCTCCTTTTTGTAAATAACATAAAATTGATCTGTCTGTTCCTTTATGCTTGGAATCACTTGGATCAACACAATGAAAAAGATCAATTTCGTTTAAATGTTTAAAATTATCACTTCCTCCAAGACAACTGAAAGTAAGTTTGGATTTTTCAAAATTTACATTAACATGTTTACTGTCTTCAACACAAAATTCAATGAAGACATAGTCCCTTTGATCATACCACTTTGCAGAAGCAGGCTGTAAGCCCAGCACTTTAGGAGCCTGAGGCAGAAAAATCCAGGCCAGCTACACAGTAAGTTCAAGAACAGCCTGAACCACATGGTGACACCCTCAAGTTTACTGTGGAACACACTAATGCAAAAACGGCTCACAAGTCTCGGACCATGTGCAGTCCTACCTGCCTCCTGGTAACTCCTGGCCCGAGAGAAGCGGTCGAGTTTTGACAACAAACACGCTTTCCCAAGACCCGGAGTCTGGAGGCGGTCTGGCGAGACCCACACTTCAGAAAGAAGCAGGTTGTGAAGCTGACTAGGTCTACCGTGGCTCACCTCCCAGGATGGCTGAGGGCCAGGCAGTCCCCACCACAGGTGGGCTGGGCTGGGCTCCAAGCTGAATGTATTATATGTCTTGTGCATAAGGAGATTGTTTTCTAGTGAACATGATTTTTTTGTTTAAGGTTTATTTATTTGTATGTTTGGTACAGGGTCTAGCTATGCAGCTTGGACTCATAATGATCCTCCTATCTCAGCCTCCCCAGTGCTGGGATTACAGGTGTAGGATACCATACCCAGTCTTAGTGGTTGGCACAGCACGGAGCCAGCATGGCATGTGGTACCAGGGATTGAACTCAGGTCCTTGCATTTGCTAAGCAGGCACTAAGACCACTGAGCTATCTCCCTGCTGTGAACATGATTTTATGAAACAAAAATTAGAGCAGCAGTTACATAAATCCTGATTCAGTTGGGTTTAACATCTGTTTTTGTTGTTGTCATCTTACTATTCCAAAACCATGAAGAGGTTAACAAGATAATATTAATATATGTCATGCTGAGACATAATTTTTTAGCTTAAATAATACTCTGCTGGTATTTTAGATCTAGTCACCTAATCAAAGGGAATGTCTAGCTCACTGGTTGGTATCCATATTCCAGTCCTTGCTAATGCCTTCTCTTCTTCAGAGGAGTCACTCTGAAGAGGTGTTTTATTTTTAAATGATCATTAAGTAAGTGAATGAAAGTTATAAAGCTATTTGATTTGCACTGGGTTAGCATGGAATACTTATTTTAAGAGGCTAGCATTAGCCTAATATTGAAAGCAGACAAACCCATTACAAGAAAAGAATATTATAGACTACTATCCTCATAAACATAGCCATTCATATTCCCAGCAAAATATGATCAAGTCAGATTTCAGATTATATAACAAAGGATAGTCTATCATGCATAAGTGGAATTCCTTTTAGGAAAGCAAGGCGACTCAATATTTGAGTCTAAATTATGTATTGTAATTCAACGTATCATTATGCTGAAGACTGAAAAATTATATGATCATCTCGATGCAAACTAAGCATTTGACAACATTTAATGTAAATTCATGATAAAAATTCTAAGCTGATGAGGCATAAAAAACTTCCTAAACATAATAAAAGACATCTCTGAAAATCTATAGCTAACATCATATTTAATGGCTGTTTTTATTAGCTCAAAGTGTTATGACAGAATACTATAAATTGTGTGGCTTAAACAACAGACATTTTTTTCTGTTTTGGGAGTCAAGGAAATTCAGGACCAAGGGGTTGACAGCTTTGGGTCTGGTGAGGTCATGCTGGCTTACAGATGGCTGTCTTCTCTTTGTATCTCATACGACTAAGCCAGCAGAACTAAACTGTTTTCCTGTAAGGCCAGGAACAAGGAAAGACTGCAAAGTCACATTTCTGCTATCACTTTCCTGAAAGTCATAGACACTGCAGTATGAACAGAAAAGAAAAAAGCAGAGAAACTTAAGAGGAAGAAATAGTGTCTCTTTTTACAGATGATATGGGTCTTTGCAAAGGAAATCTCAAAGAGTCCATCAAATAGTTATTGGAACTAATAAATGAGTTATGCACTAAAATACTAAAATTTCAATTGTATCTCCATGTATTACCAATGAATCATTGAAAACAAATAGAGAATGATATCACTTTGTAATAGTATCAAAGTCAGTTAATTGTTAGGTATAAGTTTAGCAAAACACAGGCAAGAAAATTCTAAAACATTGATCTTAGACAAAAATCTTTAAAGAAAGAAATGCCTGTGTCCTTCATGGATTAGAAGACTCAAAGTTTTTAGGGTGCCGATTATTTACAAATTGATTCAGATTCATTGAAATCCTAATAAAGACCTCAGAAGACATTTGTTTCCTTTTACTTTTTTTGTGCTGGGGATCAAACTCAGGACTTTGTGCTTGCTGGGCTTGTGCTTATGCTACTGCACTATATCCCCAGCTCATTTTCTCTTATACAAACCAGTAAGCTCTCTTAAATTTATGTGGACTAGCAAGAACAAAACAATTCTGTGAAAGGATGGCTAATTCAATGAATGAGGAAATGCTGAATAACTCATACTACCACCTACTTTCAAAATTCACTAGTTACAGTAATCAAGATAGCATGATATTGACAAAATAATAGACATGACTCAATGGACTAGACTGAGAAGGAGTTATCAAAATATTGCTTGTGAGACTAATTAGACTTGCTGGATTTTTCTTGTGAAAGAAGTTGGGTTGGAATATAGCCATGTTCACTTGTTTCCATTTTGTCCATGATAGTTGTTGTATTGTAACAGCAGAGCTGAGTGATTGTGACAGGGACTGTATAGGGAGAAAAACTTAAAATCCTTCTTATTTGCCCCTTTACAAGAAAAGCTGGTCAACTGTCTAAATAGAGAAATCCAGCAAGTCTAATTAGTCTTGCAAGAAATATTTTGACAATTCCTTCTCAGTCTAGTCCATTGAGTCATGTCTATTATTATTTTTGACAACTATGCTGAAATAATTTAGTGGTCAATAAATAAATTTTTAAAAATTCTGCTGGAACAGTTGGGCACATGTGTACAAAATTATGAATTATGATTCATGTCTCAAACCATACCAAAAGCTTAGTTCAAAATGGATCATAGGCCTCAGTATAAAACTCCAAAATTATAAAACATCTAGAAAAAAACATAAGTGACCTTGAGTTAGGCAAAAATTTCTTATCATCTGAAAATCATAATTCAGGAAGAGAAAAGTTGAGAAGTTAAACTTATTCAAAATAAAAGAGCCGGGTGTGGTGGCGCAAAAGAAATTTACTCTTCAAAGACACTGTTAAGATGAAAGGGAACCCACAGACTGGAAAAATATTTACAAAACACTGCATAATAAAAGACTGATGTCTTTAATGTGTAAAGTACACTGAGCACATAATAAGAAAAGACAAAGTCATTAAACAGCTGATAAAATATTTTAAAAGACATTTCACAAAACATAAAAATAGGCCTGGGGAGATAGCTCAGCAGTATAAGTGCCTGCCTGGCAAGCTCAAGAACCTGGGTTTGTTTTTTCAACATTTTTATATGTTGGAACTGTGAGGTCTCAGCATATATATCTCTTATGAATATCAAGTGTCAAAAGTCTAATAAAAATCCATTTGTACCTAAGACATTTATTAGCAACCAAAAAAAGAGATAGGTAACTGATGTATGGAATCTAGAGGTTCAGGCCAGGCTTAATGGAGGTGAGGATATTGATACATTCTTTACAATTGAATATCAGGACAAACCAGTGATAAAAAGGAAAAGCTTTCTAAAAGAGACCATCTGAGGTACTAAGACTTGACACAGTAAAATGCATTTGAGATAAGATAAGCTTTTAAAAAAGATTTAATTAATTCATTGTATTATATTTGTTAATTTTTGAATGCATAATTTGTACTTCTCATTCATTTTATATATTCTTGAGCACCTACTTTGGCCAGGTATTAGATAAGGCTTAAGAAGATAAAGATAAGTGAACCATAATTTTTGTTGCCCCCTAGGAGAGTTCATGGGCCAGTAGGGGTGTGTGTGTGTGTGTGTGTGTGTGTGTGTGTGTGTGTGTGTGTGTATGTGCTGTGTGTGTGTGTGTGTGTGTGTGTGTGTACATACATAAAAATTACTAAATAAGATTTTTAAATAGAAACATGTGCATGGAAATCAGAATTTCTCAGAGAACAGAAGGCATGGCTTAATATGTATTGTGAGCAACTTGTAATATGGTAAGACTCACAAGAGAAGGACATGTGAGCATAATTTAGAAATATGTTCAAAGATTGTTAAGTAACCAGGAAACACATGTTTTGCAAAGTAGAAGGAATAACACACACAAAAGCACAGCAACAGAAAGAACATGCTTCTTGGAGAAAATGATAATATATTTAGTATAACTAGAGAGTGAGGGACAAGACATACATGAATGCATATTGAAGAGGAGCTATGAAAAGCAGATAAAGGGAAATCATAAAAGGACATGCTAAGAATTTTGAGCTTCTGTAGACAAGTGGTACCTATTGGAATATTTTCCTCAGAGTAATGATATGATCAGATTTATGGGTTAAAATGGCCATTTGGCCAGCAACATGACATATTATTTGGAGAAGGAAGAGATTAGAGATAGGAAAACAAGTTTAATATGCTGCAGATTAAAGTATAGAATCTCGATGACCTCACCCAAAACAGTGGCTGTTAAAGCATGTATAAAATCTTTCAAGAGATATCTGAAGGATGAACAATTTAGTAATTAATTGAAAGTGTATAGGGAGAGTACTAGTGAGAGATATGGGAATTGACTGTATCTCCCACACTTCTTGTTTGGATAACTGAGTGGTGAAGCCATTAGCCAAGTTAAGTTATTAAGAGATAATAAATTCTAAATCCAAGTGCCTAATAAAAATTCATTTTTCACATGAGGCCTAAAGCAGCAGAAATTTTGAGGAAAAACAATGTCACTTAAAAGAATTGCTAGCTTCTTTTCTGTTCCCCAGCCAAGGACATTATCTTTGCTATTTTCTCACTCAAATATAGAAATGAAATCAGAGACCTTGCAGACCGTGTCCAATTTATGCCTAAATTGTTTCGCTAGTAATACAATGGTTACCGTAGAAATGGGATAAATAGAAAGTTGGTTCCTTTTGTGTTTTGAATAATTGTCTTGTTGCCTAGGCAGAAAAATTCTAACCTCAGGCTCTCAGTGAAAGGGTACCATTTCTTTCTCTCTGTTAGTTTATTTCACTCTGCTTTGAGATTGAAATCTTCAGACAAGTAGTCCCAAGTTTGTTTGAAATGCCTGCATCTTCAATAACTTCTACTGTTGAAACAATAGCTATTGAATGTCCACTATGCAGCAGGCATAGTGCTTGCTCAGGGCATTAGAGATATGACTTAGTTTAGTCACCACTTTAAAGATGACAAAGCAGGAACTAGGTAAGCCTAAGAATCTTGCCTTGGGCAAAACTCTTACTTAGTAGTCAGTGAAAAGAAAAGAACCAGTATTTATATTTGGGGTTACCTGACTCCAAAGCCTTTGAAATCTCCATATATCTTACTGATTAAAGCCATACCTAGAAAAGGAAAATTTCGTTTCATTTTGTTTTATATCTTTCACTTTCTTTTTCTATTTTTTTTAAAAATCAGTGTATGTTTGCAAAACATTGCAGTTATATTCCTTTTGGGGAATCAGTATAAATATATAGCACATCTTGGTCATCTTTTGTCACTTTACCCCCTCCTTACCTTCCCCTTCCCTGATCTTTTTCTCCATCTCCAACAAGGTTGCCTTTTAGCTTCCTATCATTTCGCTTATACTTTACTCTCTATTAATATTTTAGGTTTCTCACATAAGAGGAACTGTGTAATATTCAACTTTCTTGGACTTATTTCACATGTAAGTTGTTTATTTCTTGTACTGGGGTTCGGCTCTTACAAATTTGCCCAGACTGACCTCGAAGTTGAGAATTTCTTATTTCAGTATCCTGACCAACTGACATTATGGGCATGGGCCACTATGTCTGGCTAAAACCAAAAAAAAATTTGTTTTATTTTTTGGGATAGTTTTCTAAGACATATTTAATAACAAACAAGATCAGAACAGTATGTCAATGTTTTATGTGCTGTTGTGTGTATTGTTTCATTTCCTGAAAGAGTATGGAAGAAACTTACCAAATGACAAGCTTTTAAAGTGAGAATATAGAAGGAAGCTTTAACCATGGGCCCAAAACACAAATGTCTCAATGGGACAGAATAAATAGTGAAGCAATGTAACGCAGAGCAGTGTGACATGGAGGAGTAAGTCACTGGCAAACAATTTCCTTGCCTAGTACACAGGAAACCCTGCGTTTGGAGCATACAGGTCTCCAAGGATACTGGGTTTCTAAAAAATC
>PVKA01000489.1:0-14225 GCA_004027165.1 Ctenomys sociabilis | reverse complement strand
CTGTCAGCAGATGTTTGCTCCTGGAGCTGCCTTCTTAGGAAGAGTGCTGCATACTTAACTCAAAGATAGAAACTACCTATCCTAGCTTTTCATGAAAGCAATTTAAAAATTATCTTCTAGATACACATCAAGATTTTACATCAGTAACAATAGAGCACAAGAGCTGTAACCATAATCTTGTGAAATTTAAGTCTTTTCATCTGTTTTTGTAAAACCAAAAAAATTTTTTTTTCACATTTTCTTTATTATTTGTATTAGTTTTAAACCAAAAAAAATTTAATGGAAAAATATAAACAAAAGGGAATGGGGTAGTATAATGAGTTCCCTGATAGCTTTCCTTTAGCTTAATTATTAATTCAATCCTGTTTTATCTTTCCTCATGTACTATTTAGTACTTTCCTTACTATGGAACTATTTGTAGCAAATCCAAGACATCTTATCACTTACTTTACAAATATTCTTGTAGATGGCTTTAAGGGATAAATATTCCAAACAAACAAAAAACCCCATATTATCATTACACCAAAAGCAGGCAATAATTCCTTAATATCAAGTATATAATCTGTATTCATATTTTCTGTGTTGTCTTACACATCCTTTGTGTTAGACAAATTATACAATTGATACCATTGTCTTAACTGCTGTCCTTCTGCCTCCAAATCAGGCTCTAGGAAACATCCAGAGATTCTAAAAATAGATAAACTTTTTAGATGATTGGTCATCCAAGTGAGGATGGTGTCTGAGTGAGGATGATTGGAGCTGATGTTTACTTGAGGCTTCCTGTTTAAATTTGCAATACCCTTATCTCATTTTGATCTGTCTGTTGTCAAGAGCATTTGTACAAAAGCTAGCAAGAACTTGGTGACAACCTGTAAATAAACTAAAGAAGCAGAGAGGGGCCAGTTAGTCTGTATTTCTGAGACAAACTTGGGTGGAGATAGCCACAAGCCAAACTCATTGTCATCTGTGTGAAATGCGTTATCACTTTGGTGCCTTGACCGATATGTATAGTTCACAATGTTTGACCAGTGACGGCAAATGACCCAAGCAAAGCTGCTCCTTTGCTCCACACACTCTTATCAGGACAGACACTGCCTTTTCAGGGTGGTATCTATTTTTAGAATCTTTGGATGTTTCCTAGAGCCTGATTTGGAGTCAGAAGGACAGCCGCTAAGACAATGGTATCAATTGTATAATTTGCTTCATTCTCTGACCCATTAGAAAAGAATCTGATTATAACTGTCCATTGCAGCAGTTAAAGGAAAACAATTTCTAAATGTCCGGTTACTGGGTGTTTTATACTATGGACATGTAGCTGCATATGAATCATAGTATAGATCTAAGACTTCCAGGCTGGAATGCTTGTTGCATGACTTCAGCAGATTATCCTGGGGTCTTTCCTGTCATGTGTGCAATGAGGTTTCCCTTGGCAGCCACTCAGGGTGACAGTGAAGTCCTCTAGTGTTGAAGAGGCAGATTTTTAAATATTGTTTTGGTAAGCAAGAGGTTGTGATTATAGAGAAGGAGCTGGAGTGCAGGATAGGCTCGAGCTCTTCTTATTCTCTTTCAGATCAGCTCTGACAGTTCTTCTTTGTTCAGCATCCTTGAGTCTGAAAGACATTTCATTTGGAAAGAGAACAAAGAGCTCTGCTCCTAAGCATCATGCACGCAGATGCATGCACCAAAGAAACAACTATCTTGGATGTTCTGCTCAAGTGGAAGTTAAAGAAGAATCAGGGCAGACAGCAAGGGCTCTGTTTATACTACAGTATCCTGCATCACTAGAAGTAGAAACACCTTCCTAGTGAAGTTGAAAATACTATATTCAAGTGTGATTAGTAAAATCTTGTGGATGAATAATTCTTAAGCCTGCTATACAATGAAATAATTTGGAGAGCTTAAAAAAAGTACTGGTGTCCCTAGATTTCATGTTACAGAGCCCTAAGGTCTTTGGTACTGAGCCATCTTTAGTTACTAGTAACTAAAAACATATATTCATACAGTATCACTTAAATAATTACAAAGACAAAATAAATATAGCATATATGTAATTTATAGAAAGCTGCACAATTTTATGGTTGAATGATTAAGAATATCAGCAAATAATGAAATTTACAAGTATTTTATCAATGTTATATTCTCCTTTGCTTGTGAAGACATAAAATAAGTGGCCATCAGCCTTCCTGACATTAAAGAGGGCCATAAAATACTTTTATAATTTTGTGTTTTCCATATCAGCAGAGGGATAACAACATGTATTCATCTTTGTTATCTGTTATTGGTGCTTGATTACAATAAAGGACATTTCAGAGGGCTATTGTCTTGATGAATTATCTGACACCACATATTTGCTTCAAATTCTCACTATGAAGGGTATTGGTCATGGCCTCAGAAGACAGAAGGCCGTGAACATCTGCTCTTTTCCAATGTTGCTGCAAGAAAGTATAAGCATTGAATAACTTCAGAAGCTTTTATTATAAATTTACTCCAAGGGGTCTGTTATTCATCAAGATGATAAAGAGCTCACAATCAATGGTAACATTAAAATTGAAAGCAAACATAAGAGCTTCTTAGTTTCCAAGCATTCAAAGTGAATGTTTCTTAATTTTATCATTTGTCACTATTAAAAATGTTATAATAATAGAGACATAAAATAAATGTCCTGAACAATCCTTTAAGACTCATGGAAATGAATCATGAAACATTTAGAACTCATACTTTTCTGATCTCATAGCATAGAATTCTTTCCTCTTTGATGTAGATGTTCAAAGGCAGCATTCTTTCTTGGGAGACATGATCTTTGTGTCATGAACTAAATAGCTTCCCCAAAACTCTCTGTGGGTGGTGTCACTGATGTATTACAGTGGGCCTGTGAAAGGAAAGAGCAGACTCCTTGCCCCATAGAGATATTTTGAGTTTAACACAAATCAAGAAGATAGACTTCTGAAATCTGACAATGGTATTCCAGATTCGAATGTATAAGTCCCTTGCATATCTCCCTGGGAGAAGAGATGGTTGGGAAATCATGGCCATAGGGAGATCGATGGAAGGTACAAGAGTTGCTCTTGTCTGGACAAGGTCTTTGGTCTGGGTGTTTATGTCTAGATGAATTTCAGCCAAGCAGGCATAGGCAGAAAATTTCTATTTCCAGTGGTACTTAATAGGGCCACTTATGAATGGAAATATTTATTTTAAGATATAAATAAATATTCCAAAATATTCCTCCTTCATTCAGCAGTTAATATTTTCCCCTGAGAAATAAGCAAGGGGGAAAATAAACTTCACTGAATATCCATTATTGTCTAGGCACTGTGGCAAGCATTTTCATATGCATTATCTCTTTTAATCTTTATAAACATATCATCTCTTTTAATTTTTAAAAATATAAGGTGAAATATTATCTTACCCATTAAAAGTTAAAGTTACACAGAAATTGAGCACTTTCCTGATACCATCTAGCGAGAGAGAGAGAGAAGTTAAGATTTAAATCATAGTTTAAGTTCAAAGTCTACATTCTTTGTATTATACTGTGCGGCTTCTATACCAAAAAGTATAGTGAATCATATGCATAAAAGGATCATGAGGAGTTAGTTTTATATGGGATGAGGCATAGTGGGCCAGTATAACATAGTAGCTGTTATGGTTTAGGTCTAGAATGTCTTCCAAAGGTCTTATGGGATAAAATGTGGAGCTTTAAGAAGGTGATCAAATCATGGTGGTGCTGTAACTAACTTGCTGTCAGGAGGTAGATCTGATCTGAAGAGGTGATTCAGTATGGGTGTGACCTGGAAGGGCATATCTCCCTCCCTGGCTCCTCTCTCTTTTTGCTTCCTGGCCACCATGATATGAGTGGGTTTCCTCTGTGGTAGGCCCTTCCCCATGCTGTATCTGCATTTGAGCCTGCCAACCATGGGCTGAAACTTCTGAAATATGACCCCAAATAAACCTCTCATCCTTTCAGTTGTTGGTGCTGAATATTGTACTTCAGCAATGAGACTGTGACCAAGTGACTAGTAAGAAAGCAACCAAGCTAAGCAAATGGACTGTGGCGTCAGGGTGACTTGAATCACAGATTCTTTCCTCAGTAGCCCACTGAATTTGGGTAAGTTACATGCTTTATAGAAGCTACTCCAAGTATTAAAATATAGTGGTAAAGAAAATCCCTAGTGGGCTGGGGAGATAGCTCAGTAGAATAAGTGCTTCCCTGGCAAGTACAAGGGCCTGAGTTCAATCCCTGGTTCTGCCAAAAAAAATTGTTAGTGGTCTGTGGCATACAGTGAGTGCACAACAAATGCTGGCTGTATTTGTTTCCATTTTTAGGAATTTAAAGACCAATATTCTTACAGAAGGAAAATCTTTAGTCCAGAGAATGTAAGTGAATTTCTTAAGTATACAAGATTAATCAGTGATAGAACTGGAACTGAAGCTCTTTTATACCTTCTCATCAACTTTCTAAGAAATTTCATTTCACTAGATTTCAAGAGATTTTTGGAGATGCAGTTGTTACCTTACTGGTATTATGTTTTGCACCCTTGAACATTTGAAATCAGTACATGTCTTGAAAAATCTAGGATGTAAACATTCTTAATAGAACAACAGGAATAGCTTCCCATACTTTCTAACAGAATATAATTTGGGCCATATATCAGTCTCTTCCCTATACCTGGAGTGGGTCTTGTTTAGTCCAAAACAGTGTTCTTCAAACTTCAGAATGCATGGAGGATTTGTTGAATCTCAGATCACTGGACCCTATTCCCAACATTTCTGATTCAGGGGATCTGAGGTGAGGTTCCCAAACTTTGCTTTTCTAACAGGTTTCTAGCTTTCTGGTCACTTAAACTGCTGGACTAGGGAACACACTTTGGGAACCATAGGTTTAGGACCATCAGTGTCATTCTCCTCTTCTGGGGATGGGTAAGTGTAGTCTAACTGGTTCAGTCAAACTAAAGGCAAGGATTCATTTCCTTGGTTGGAAGATTTACTCTTGCCTGTAATAGATGAACAATGAACAAGTTGTTCTAGAGTTTGCTGGTGGACTTATCACTATGAAAGCCTTATTAGCTTGGAATAAAGTGGCAGAAAGAAGAGATGATTTTGGGGTCACCCAAGCCTTTGATGGTACTACTGAGCCATTGAATCAGCCCAGCTGGAGACTTGACCTTCCTTTGTCCTCCTAGTCTGCTGTAATAGTCAAATCTCTGTTGTTCAACTAGTTCAAACCACAACTTATTTTTCCCACACTTAACCAAAGGCAGACACATTCTTTAGACTCAATAAAATGAAATTAAATGTATTTGAAATAAATAACATTTAAATTTAATGCTAGATTTTCCTTTTCCAAATAACTGGCAATTTTATCTTTCATTAATGAGTTAATACATTTATAAACATAAATCTACTTCAGTGCTTTAAATCACAGGAAGCACTCTAAAAGCAGGACTGATTCTTAATGCTTTCTTAATATACTGTGGGCAGGAAAAACAACTCTCTTTCAGAAAGATTCAGTGTAATTAGTTTGTAGATGTCAGTAAGAAACATACTCCAGTACATTACTAAATTAGGAAACACTTGAAATTCTCAGACAAGATACATTCCTTTTAGGGAAGCTGATCCACACAATCTTAACTAGAGCCAGTTTTTAGAGATTCTATTCTGTTTTATTGCTCCAGGTAGGAACAGAAGTGAAATAAATCGCTTGAACTCCTTTATGGTTGTTACATTGTTACTGTAAATAATTGCAACTATGGTGAAGATATTAAAAACCCTCAAATGATATATTAAATCTGCCTTCTAGCATCAAAGAATTGTTTCTATCTTGTAAAAATTTGTCATTTGTTATTACTGTGAGCAAAGAACAGTTTTTCCTGTGATTCTTATAAACGTTCGTGCCAGGCTTCTCTGTGTGAAAGGTTATTTTACTGTGCCATCATCATTTGGCTGTCTAGTGCCTGAGAATGGTGCCTCTCTAAATTTTTAAGTCATTTAAAAAGGGATCAATAACAGTTTTTCTGTTCCCACTGAAACAAAGAAACTAAACAGTATTAATAACATTTATTGCTTTTTAAAAAATTCTGTCCTGGGCATTGTGCAAAGTGCTCCATAGTGTTTTTCATTTTATTAAATCATTAATTCATTTAATGAACATTTGAGAACACATAACATTTCCAGCATGTTAGAACAGAACATTTTCTGCTAGCATGTTCACAATGGATACAATAATATGATTTTGGATTCTAGGATAAGAACACAGGAGATAAAAGATGGAAACAGTAGAAGTCAATGTTTTTTATGAGCTTTATCTCCAAGTCCAATCTTTTTCAAACTATATTCCTTGATATTTCAACTACATAGTGACAACAGGTGCTGTTTTAAGACATTTCATGTCTAAACAACTAGAAGAAACACAGGGATTCAAAGAGTAAAGAGGATTTTTTTTAACCACAGGAGTTTTTGGTGCTTTTAATATGCTTTCAGTCTACACGTGAAGGACACACTTCGCACTATTTCCCAAACTTGTTTTACCATAACCTCTCCCCAATCACTGTGGCCTTTGTCACCACAGGAAGGTCCTGACGGTGTTAGGATCCATGGCTATGTACCAGGTGAGGCTAGTTTTGTCTTGAAAAGATTCTCCATTCTCCCTCCACTTCTCACCTTTCTAGTGTTCTGAAAGATCCAAGTTTATTTCTCCACAATTATTAACTCTCCACCTTATTTTCCACAATTGCTAGCTTTCTATCAAATTTCTGGGACTTTACAATTTCTACTTTCAGATCTCACAGGCATTTCTAGTCAAATTTGTGATATCTGTGACATATTTAGCTTTTCAAATCCCTTAATTTCTAGATGGTTCAGTAGCCTCCCTCCATGATGACTTGGTAGGTGTGTGGGTGGGTGAGAGTGTAAAAGAGGGCATCTGAAGGAAGGTTAAAACTAGAATTGGAAATGTAAATTTCAGTAAAGAAATAAAAACTTGGCACACCCTTCTGAAAAACTGCCAACTCCTAACTGAAACCAAAATGTATTCAAATTAAAGTCATGGATCATATCTATCTTGGGAAGCAAAATGAAAGGGAAAACTTGGAAACTGCCTGCTTGATCTGGTTACATGTTAAAGTCAAGTACAATAATTCTGGTCAGAAATGATGTGAAAATGCTCTTTGGAAACTGAATCATGAAAATTGGCTATTTGTGTTAGTAAAATAACTTAACCATTTCCGTTCCTGGATTTCTTAGTGTTCAATTGCTGCACTAAATCCCTTTAAAGTAATTTTAAAAGGAAAGCTTTTGATTCTGTATATCTTTCTCTTTTCCATGTAAAAATAATCCATACAACCTTCAGTACTTTCTGGAAATGAGAAAAAGAGTGATAGCATCAAGTGCTGTGGATGTGTGTGTTGGGGATGGAGGAGTTAAGATTTGTAACTCATAATTTCCTTTTCAAACAGAGTACTTTTCTGTGTCAGCCAGAGTCCTAGTAGGAAATCAAGATTCCCTATCAAAGTGATTTAGTTGAAGATTTTTAAATTTTTAAATTTAACTTTGATCGAGTGATTACACATATTTATGAGCTACAGTATTATAATCTGATACATGTATATAATGTGATCAAATCAAGAAATTTGCATATATATCATATTGTTATCTCTTCATGATGAAAACATTAATAATCTTCATCTGTTCTTGAAATATATATTATATAGTCACTCAACTGTGTAATAGAACAACAGAACTTATTATTGCTATCTACCTACAATATCATACTCATTGACTGACATTTTCCTTCTCTTTCCTAGTCTCTGGAAACCACTAGTTTACTCTCAGCCTCTATGAGATCAACTCTTTTAGAATGTACTTACAATTGAAATCATGCAGTATTTATTTTTCAGTGCTGGGCTCATTTCTATAGTATTTTCTTTGTTCATATATATTGTTACAAATGATAGGGTTTATTATTTTTAGAGGTGAAATAGTATTCCATTGTATGTGCATCTCATTTTCTTTATCCATTTATTTGTAGATGGACAGCTGAGTTGATCTCACATCTGGACTATTTACAGAATGAGGGCCTGGTTATGGGAGTTAGCAAGGATGCTGAAGTATCCAAGGATAGCAGCAATGGGAAACTCTTCCTGCTGGTAGGCCAGGGTGACAAGAGGAGCAAAGATGTTAAGCCAGAGGAGGGATGCCCTGTATACTTGTAGATTCAGGACACTGAGACAGGGAAGAAACAGAAGAGAGATTTCTTGCTGTATTGGTTTATTTGTGCTTCTGTAATGGAATACCCAGGATTGGATAATTTATAAGGAACAGAAATTTATTGGCTTTCAGTTTTGGAAGCTGGTAGTTCAGTATCAATGTGTTGTTGTTTTGGTGATTTAATTCCAGGAAGATGCTTGAATATTCGTTCCTCACATGGCACAAGGTAGAATGGCAAAGTCAGCCCTTATGGCTTCCTTACCTTTTATAGGTCTACCACTTAATGCTATCATGCTAGAGATCAGGATTTGACAATGAGTCAGGAAGACAGCTCAGTGGCATAAGAGCCTGCCTGGAAGGCAGGAAGTCCTGAGTCTGATACCTGGTTCCACAAAAAAAAAAAAAAAGTTTTTGACAAATGAAATTTGGAGGCAACACAAATGTTCAAAACATAGCATCTATTCCCTCTCCTCCTCTCTTGGTCCTCAGTTCTCCTGCAGGTCTCTCCCAGTTGCAAAATCTAGACAGAAGCATAGGGCAAGAGAAGTTAGGGACAGATAAGCAAGGGTCTGAGGAAATAGAACAACACCAAGCTACCTCTGCTACATTTCTAACCTCTTCTGAAAGCTTCAAGCAAAACTGTCAGTTAAAAAAATACTTTACTTTCAGATCAGAGTTCAATCCCCTCACTTTATATATGAGGTAATCGAGATGACAGAGCAAAAGTCACTTGTTCAAGGTCACATACAAATGTGATCAGAAGATACAATGAATGTTTAAAATTTAAAAAATGTGTTATTTTAAAAGACACATTGCCATTACTCTTCCTCAAAATACTTGCCCTCACCTCAAACATTGTGATGCTATCTTTCTTGTTACTTTCTGAAACAGTTCTGGAAGTTCTCCTTTTTGAGTATCTAGTTGAACTGTCATGGCCGCCTTGATTTCCTAAATTCACTCCAAACATTCACCTTGACAGCCATTGCAGTATATATAGTATATTGATTTCCAGAAAGTCAGCGCTGGGGCAAGCGAGAGTCAGAGGGGCACTGGGTGACTCTGCACCTCGCTCAGGAAAGCAAGTAAACCCAGGCAAAGGAGACCCTAAGAAGCTGAGAGGCAAGATGTCATCATATGCATTCTTTGTGCAAACTTGCCGAGAGGAGCTCAAGAAGGAGCACCCAGATGCTTCTGATAGCTTCTCAGAATTTTCTAAGAAGTGCTCAGAGAGATGGAAGACCATGTCTGTTAAAGAGAAAGGACAATTTGAAGACATGGCAAAAGCAGACAAGGCTCATTATGAAAGAGAAATGGAAATTTACATTCCTCCTAAAGAAGAAACAAAAAAGAAGTTCAAGGATCCCAGTGCGCTCAAGAGGCCTCCTTCGGCCTTCTTGTTCTGTTCTGAGTATCACCCCAAAAGTCAAAGGAGAACATCCTGGCCCCTCCATTGATGATGTCACAAAGAAACTTGGAGAAATGTGGAATAACACTGCAGCAGATGGCAAGCAGCCATAGGAGAAGAAGGCTGCTAGGCTGAAGGAGAAGTATGGAAAGGACATCGCTGCCTACCGGGCTAAAGGAAAACCTGACGCAGCAAAAAAAGGGAGTCGTCAAGGCTGAAAAAAAACAAAAAAAAGAAGGAAGAGGAGGAGGAGGAAGATGAAGAGGAAGAGGAGGATGAAGAGGATGATAATGAATAAATTGGTTCTAGTGCAGTTTTTTTTGTCTATAACTCATTTAACCCCCCTGTACACAACTCACTCTCTTTGAAGAAAAAAAAAAATTGAAATGTAAGGCTGTGTCAGATTTGTTTTTAAACTGTACAGTGTCTTTTTTTTTTTTTTTTTTTTTGTATAGTTAACACACTACCAAATGTGTCTTTAGGTAGCCCTGTCCTGGTGGTAGCCACTACTAACCTTGCCTAGTACGGTATGGGGGTTGTAAACTGGCATGGAAATTTAAAGCAGGTTCTTGTTGGTACACAGCACAAATTAGTTACATATGGGACAGTAGTTTTTCGTCTTCATTTTTCTTTGATGCAGCTTATATGAAATAACTTACTCTGTTAACTGAATACCACTCTGTAATTGCAAAAAAAAAAGTTGCAAACGTTTTGTTGACATTCTGAATGCTTCGAGGTAAATATTATTTTTTATTTAAAAAAATTTACTTTGGTGATCATTTTTATTGGGGGAAGAGCCCAAAGCCACTGAGTGGTACCAGTGCATAAGGTGGGTGAGAAAACACTTCTGTGACTTTACAAGTCTGCCTTTCTGATGGATGGCACTAGGCAGCATGTTCACTGTACTTTTGATCACAACTTGTAAAGACACTCACGAGAAGAGAACTTCCAGAACTGCTTTACAAAGTGACAAGATTATGGGAAAAGTGTGTTTGAAGCCAGGGAAATATTTGGGAGGAAAATTAATGGCAATGTGTCTTTTATTATAATACATTTAAAAAAATTTAAACACATACTCTATTTTTATCATCTTATATAAGAGCAATTTAAGATAACAGCTCAATATTGAATTTTTAGTTCATTCCATTCTACCATTTTGTGTGTTTTATAATTCCTCCAAGTCTACTCATTTTGTTATTTTTGACTCAAAATCAGGTTTCTCATATCTCCTGTGTTGACTAGGGAAGGAAAAAGAGAGATGAACTTTCCTCTTCAAGCAGACTGGGCTATATGTATTTGTCTGAATAAGGAAGCATTATCAGGTCCTGTAAACAGCACAAGTTGTGAACTGCACACAATGACATTGTGCCTGCTATGGTTGGAGTGTGGTCTAATTGCATCCCTCCCAAAGGTTTGTGTGTTAAAGGCTTAGTCCCCAGCGTGGTACTATTGGGAAGAAATGTAATATTAAGAAGTGGGGACTTGCTGGGGGCCCCTTGGTCACCAGGCATTTAAAGTGGTTCTCACATTACCGTGGCAGTTCTTGTGAGAAAGTTGGTAGCAGTCCTCCTACTCTCTTTGCTCTTGGTTTAAGATATAATTGCTTGCTCCTGCATCTGCTCCCACCATTGTTATTTGTGCTATGAGGCAATGCCACAGCCCAGGGGCAGCCCTTACCACAGCATAATGCCATTTGGATTCAAACCGCCAAAGTTGTGAGCTGAGTAAACTTCTTTGTAAGTAGAGTGCATCAGTATTTTCAGTCTATTGATGCAAAGTTGACTAATACAGGGACTGCACCTCAGGTGTAATCTGTGGCAATCTGAGTAGGTGACAAAGGCAGCCAATGTGCTACCTCTAGAAGGTCTAGATGTGGCTTTGGCTACTAAAGGAATTCAGGGTCTTTAGGTTACAATTCAATTTTAGGAAAAATTGAGACGGGATTAAGATTCCTTTCTTCCCTTCCAACTAACCTCTGACTTAGCCTGGAGCTCCCTTTCTCCTTCTTAAATATGGCTCCCTGCTTACTGAAGGCTGTCCTTGACTCTGCTTTGTCTATCCTATAAAACAGACATGACAAACATTTTCGATACTGAGTGTACGCTCTGCAACCCAAAGCCCATTTATTCATCATAAAGTGCCAACATGGCAATTAAACCTCAACACTGAGGTTTTAATTTAAGAAAAAAAAAAAAAAAGAACTGTTATCCAATCCTCTGCTGCTGGAATGACTTGGTTCACATACCAACAGAGGGGTCTTGGTGTCCACTTGCCACACATGCCATATGTTTGCCACCATTGCCTTAGAGGTTCCCATTCAGTGAAATTTCAGCAAGAAGTCTGCTAAACGAAGATGTGACTAAGTGCTCAGTGTTGCTTTTTATCATGTGATATATTATCCTTCCCATTTCTCTCTCTCTTTCTCTCTCTCTCTTTCTCTCTCTCTCTCTCTCTCTCTCTATATATATATATATATATATATATATATATATATTTCATTTTTATTATTTATTTATATATATATTAGACCCTATGCGGGAATATTCATATACTCTAGTCAACCTGAGGCAACAAGGTTGCCTCACCACCTCTTGTCTGAGAAGCACAGGAAGATAAGTCAGAATCTCCTTTCTTAACCTGCTTAGGCAGAGTGCAGTGGCCAGGGTTCAATCCAGGTGTGCTGTGCAGGCCCTGCCCCCGTGGCGTGCTGAGACTGCGTTTGAGGCTAGACGTGGTGGCATACACCTGTAATCCCTGCACTTGGGAGGCTGAAAACAGGAGAATCACTATGAGTCTGACCTACATAGAGAGATCCTGTAGACCTTGTCCTAAATACATATTTTTTTTAAAAAACAGAAAAGAACCTCTTGTTGAGCTCTCTTGCCACTTCTGGACACAACTGTCTTCATCATGTTACCAGAGGTTCATCCATATTTTCTGAGAGCCTGTTTTATGTATGAGTCACTCAGAGAATGATTTTTATTTCACATTACCCTCCAACACCAGTTAACCTTTTTGTTACTTATAAAGACTAGCTATCTGCATCAGTATTAACTATCATCTTATTTTATGGCTGATGGCTTATTTTATTGTATAAATAATCACTAATTCTTTTCAAGCTGGAAAGTCTGAAAATCCAACTGGTTTTTACTCTTTGCACTCAATCCCATTTCTTTCTCCTGGTCTCCACCCTGCTGGGACATTCTTCACTCAGAAGTGCTCTCTGAGTGTCAGTGATGACATATCCTGGAGTTAAATTAGCAGGACTTGTCAGAGATCACCCAGTCCAGAAAAGAATCTCTTGCCACTATGTTTAGGCCAAGCACATGGAAGTATTCAGCTCATGGAAGCACTGAACTCATGAAGACTCTGACTCACAGTGAAGACTTAATAAATGACTGTTGATTCTGAATCTAAATGTGGCTGAGAAGTGATTTGCAATAAAACAGACATGCAAAGAAGCTTTAAAACAGCAGAACACCAAAAGGTTCGCATTAGTCATCAGGGAAATGCAAATTAAAACCACAATGAGATAGCACCGCACACCACCAGAATAGCTAAAATTTAAGACAAATAATTCAAATATTGGCAAGGATGGGAAGCAAGTGGAATTCTCATACTCCACTGGTGGGTGTGTAAGAGGAACAACTCCTTTGGAAAATGATTTGGTGGTACCATGTATAAAAGAGCATGTGTTTAATCCCAGTAATTCCACTCCTAGACATATACCACAGAAGTGCCTGGACATACATGCAGAGGCATGTACATGAATGCTCTCCGAGACATTCTTTGTGAAACATTCTCCTGACTAGAAACAACTTAAATGTCCATCACTTATAGATTCATCAAATAAATGATGGGATACTCATTTAAATATCAATGAAAACAAACTAGAGTTACAGCAAGAAACATGAATAGACTCTGCAAGCCCAATTTAAAAAAAAAAGACTTGAAATAACATTTTGCTAAATGACATTTAATGGACATAGGTAGACTAAAGCGTTGGAAGTCAAAATAAGGTATCTTTTTGAAAGGAAAAGGTGGAAGTAGTGATTGGGAGCATATTCAAGGAAACTTCTAGATTGAGTTTATGCTGCTTTTCATGATTTTGTTGCAGTGTGTGTCTTGTGACACCACTTTCAGCTATTGATATTTCTGCTTCTGCATGTATGTCCTGCAATAGTTGTGTCCTGCCCACCCCCGCCCAATCGAAGGTTTTGCTTTCTGTTTCCATTATTTTCAGTCAATGGAAGTCTGAAAATATGAATGAAATAAAAATTCTAGAAATAAACACATCATAAGTTTTAAGTTGTGAGCCACCATTCTGAACAGCATGATGAAAGCTCATCCTGTATTGCTTGTTCCAACCCAGGATGTGACTCATACATTTGTCCAGCACATCCACATGGTACATGCTACCTGCCTATTAGTCATGAAAGAGTAGTCTTAGTTATTCACAGAATGTTGCAGTACTGTACTTATTTTATTTAATAAAGCCTGATGTACAAGCATGGTGATTGCAATTTTATTGCAGCATATTGTTATAATTGTTCTATTTTATTATCACTTATGTTGTTACTCTCTTACTGTGCCTAATTTATAAATGAAACTTTATCACTAA
>PVKA01000488.1:0-199084 GCA_004027165.1 Ctenomys sociabilis | reverse complement strand
AACATCATAACTTCCTACTCTGTAAATGTATTATAAGCTTATAGTGGAGAAAACTCACAAATATAGCCTCAGGCAGTGAATCAAGGTCAAGGCCAAAAGTGATATGTCTTTTTAATCATATGTGCCTTTAATGTGTTATAATGTAAAAGGCCCTCTACCTCAGTGGGCTCCCTATCACAAATCCCAGTCTAGTCATAAGAAAAAAAATCATTGAAATCCCATTGAAAAACATACTACAAACTACATGATAAGTATTTCTCAGGTCTGTCAAGGTTACTGGCATACACACTTCAGCTGTCACAATAAAATATCACAAACCTGGAGCTTTAAATTTATTTTCTTACAGTTATGCAGGCTGCAAGTACCAGATGAGGGTCTGACGAGAACTCTTTCCTGAGTGGGTAGTCATTGCTGTGCCCTCACGTGATGGACAAAGATAAAGTACTTTGGTACATCTTCTTTTAAATATGTTTATCCTCTCATGAGGGCTCCACCCTCAGGAAACCATCTAAATCCAATTAGCTCCATAAGACTCCATCTGGCACCCTTACTTTGAATGTGAAGTCTTCAATATATGATCTGAGGGGGAGATATGATTCATTTGACAGCAGCCATCCTAAAAAAAGAAAATTTTGATAAATGGCTACAACTGCAAGGAATCTAAATAACTATGATGGCTAATAAAATATCCCAAGTGGACTCAGGTAATAGAAAGGGGACAGATAGTAAAGAACTAAAGAAAGCTGAGTAAACCATGAATATGAGCTATAAATGAGGTATAAATATTGGTTCGTTAATTATAACAGATGTACCATATGAAAGTAAAATGTTAGTACTTAGGAGAAACTGTCAAGCATATGGGAATTCTATGAACTATCTTTACACTTTCTGTAAATCTAAAGCAGTACTAAAAAAAAGTTTGTTTTGAAGACTACAGAATTTAAAGGTCATTGTAAAAGCCTAAACTTCAGTGTGCTGTTTAACTACATATCCTTTTTCCATTAGAGTCCATAATCCCTTTTAAATATCCTGTTTAATCTACCTGCTTTGAGGCATCTGGGTGTAAGGGTATCTACAGGTTAATTAAATTGTTGTATGTATGTGTGTGTATATTAAAATCATTTGCATTTGTGTGCTGTACACTCTTTCTTTATTTATTTGTTATACTTTCTGACATCTTACTCTTTGCCCCCATTTTACATTACAAAGTACTGGGTAAAGTCCAATTGGCCCTTTTAGTAGGTTTTATTATTAAGTAGACCTTGTATTATTTAGGTTTTTATCACTGGGCACATATCAGCTAATTAATCTGTACAGTATCCTTCAACACAACTATTCCACATTCACATTTTAATGTGAAAACTAACAGCTAAGTGACTTTTCCAAACCTTGACCATAAGTTTATTGGGATGTTAACTCAGTTATTAACCTGAAATTCTTAATGTAGACAAGAGGGGATATTGGACTGCAAATAAGATCTTGAAAATATTCTAGTTCAGCCCTTTCAAACGTTTAAAATTTTGTCCACAACCTATTTTTTGGGCCATTTCAGGCTTTCTGGGAACATTTCCAGGGTTAATAAACTCACTGTTTGTGAGCTAGGTCAGGAAAGAGGTCATCAGAAATGGTAAACAATCATGGAAAGTGGGATTGTTTCCACTTTTATTATTACTGTGACTAGAAATCACTTCTCATGGACCCTGAAATTATGCTTACCTGTAAGTTCAACCCTCTGATTCCTGTTGCACCTTCAAAAATAATATAAAGTAAATGACTCCTTAAGGTACGCACAAACCATGCAAGATAGGATTACGAAGAAGACAATAAGACCTTTATATCACCTCTGGAATGATGAAAAAAGGTGAATAGAATTGATTTACAAAATTTACTATAATCAGAGTGTCCTTAGGAAGCAATCAAATGAACTATTGAATATCTTGGCATATACTACTAAATTACTAATATCAAGACACTATTTATAGTTGTGTGTTTCAATACCAAGGTACCAAAGGTGGACAGGCTACTCATCGCTTATTACTGAGTAAATTACATATGGTGGTAGAATTTCTTAAGATTCCTATGCTAACTCAAGTTTTAAATGTCATTCACAAGGGAAATAGAGTGGTAGAAAGAGCAGAAGGAAAGTGTGTGGATTTTTAACTGTTAACCTTTTATTCTCCTTAGACATTGCATTCTCATATATCATATATATGAAATGCTAATCAAATTTTAAAAAATGTGATCATAGGTAAATATTTAGGGAAAACATATGTGGATATAGCAGAATAATGTTGCCCTTATTCTCATATTGTAATTCTTGGCTAGTGGTCATCCTATGAGCATTTCTACCAAATTCTGTTGGTATAGTTTCAGTGACTGAAGTAACACTATATAATACAAATTTTACATGTGTTTTTTTAATGGCATTTCATATACATACATGATTTTTTAAACCCATAATATTTTTATACCTAGCCGATCTCTCCAATGAATATACTATAAATAAATTAGTACTTTTTTGATGGATTGTGCCTCTTATAATTTATATCAAACTGTTGGCTCAAACTCTTATGTGATTGTAAGACTTTTGGAAAATAAATGGATCATGGGATGAATGGATCATGAATGCATCAATGGATTAGACCACCAATGAATTTACAGCTAAATGTGATGTTGGGAGGTGAAGCTTGGTTGAATGAGATGGGTCATTGAAGACATGGTCTGGAAGGCTTTCTGTCCCTCCTCCTCCCCTGATGGTTCATAATTGCCCATTCCATCAGACTGAGCTGTTTTTCTTCTGTGAGAATCGAGTCATGCTCCCCTCCTTAACACCAGCTGACTATGAATGCAAGCCTCTAAGAACTGTGAGCCAAAAATCCAATCTTTCCTCCATAGCTTTGTGGGTGTTAGGTATTGTGTTTCAACCAGTACAGAAGTAACATGGACTCTTCCATAAGGGTCTATCTTTATTTAATATTTCTCCTCAAGATGGATCTTCAGAGATGGATGTATGAAAGCAAAATATTTATACAATTTTAAAATGGTTAACTTACATGAAAAATCAATATCATTCACTTATAATAAAGATAACAAGCGATTCATTTAGGAAAAGTTTATGACTGGAAAGTCTTTAAGAAAAAAGTAACAATTTGTTGAAATTTACTGAATATTTGATGCATGCTTTCCTCACCAAAAGTTTGGGGTTTTGGGGGAGAGGAAAAAAGAATCAAAGACAAAGACACAGAGATATAGACAAAATAGATAAACAGTGAAAAAACACAAATTTATGTGTACTTACATGTTTAGAATCTTACAAATATTTTCAAATTTATTTTATCTGATTTGCAACATCAGAATGGAAATATGAAACTTTTAGAAAATATTTGTGTCTAAAAAAAGGATACAACATTTTTAATACAAAAAATAGTAAATAATGAGATTTATTTACTATTTTTTATCTATATGAGATAAGATAAAAACAATTCAAAGTAAAGTAGCCAAAGTTTGGTGATATTTTTCAGAAACTTCCAAACACTGTAGATTCCATTATTGCAGCATTAGAACTACATCATTTTGAGAAAGGCGCACACTATTCTACAAATAATTTCGTAGTCAAAGTGTGGAAATCACATATATTTCTCAAACAAAAAGATGTAAGCTCACTATGTTTGAAAAGGATCTTAAGGGAACTTTGGCATATAACATGGGGGAATTTTTACACTGAGAAGCTATTTATTTACAGTCTCTTTGAATTTACTGTGAACCTGTATCTCTACCTATAAAATAAGGAAAAAATGGTACCCTCTCAAACATACTTGATACGGTGAAAAAAGATAATTAAAGCTTTGATTGATAATAAAGTTCAGTCATTTTTAGCCATATCTTCTACTGCCAGTGTTCGAACATGGTTTTCTTGTTGCTCACACTTTCTCTCTTTAGGCAAAAATTAAGCCATGCCTTCCCTTTCTTCTTCAGCATGACTTCCATTCCACACCTACAGAGACATCCATGGAGACGTGCAGTCGCTCATCAACATATCCATCCTTGCTTGTTCTTCATTACTGATAAAACTCTAGAATCCAAACAGATCTGAGCATCTTGAAATTGTCAAACTTTTACAGAGACACTTCTACATCCCCTCTTCAGTGTCACTATCCTCACCTAAAATAACCTATGAGAATGAATTATCTAGATGCCAAATATGGACCTCTCTCTGCAGGACCTGGGTAACTGTCAGGGCACACTAATCCCTAAAATCTTTATTGAAATTTCTGCCATATTTCATTTATCTCATTCCAGAGATTATTCCAGATAATTCAACAATCATCCACAGGTAGAGTAGTTAAAATCATCATGCCAACCAACATCTCTTCACATCTAATGATATCTTCAGCCACTAATTCATTGCCAAGTTTTGGGTATTTCTCCAATTTTATCAGAGCTTTTCTCCATAACTTCCTTGAATCAACACCAAATGAATACCTCCCAGTACAGATCACATCAATATATTTTTACTCCTCTGACTCATATTCATTAATAAATGCAAATGGCAGTACTATGTTTTTCTGTAAAAGATTCTGTTGGATCCCATAAATAGGCTGGGGAAACCAGAATATCATCATATCCTGTTATCGCATTTCCCATGGCAAGCAGATGGCAATGTCATTGAGTTACTAAATTCATGCCTGGCCTCCTTCACTGAATGTAACTGTACACAACAAAATTGGACATTCTCTCTTTCTCTCTCTCTCTCTCTCTCTCTCTCTCTCTCTCTCTCTATATATATATATATATATATATATATATATATATATATATATATATATATATATATATAAATACACACACTCACACACACACACACACACACACACACACACATATATATGTATATATATATATATATTTGTTTGTTTGTTGCTGTGGTTGTGATTGTGCTTATTTCCTTTGGTATCCCAAATGAACTAAAAATGGTTATTTGATGTTACTGTTAACCAAAAATGTTTGCTCTGAGACAGGGAAATATTTGCTCTAAGAGGCAGAAATATTGCTGGTCCTATTGAAAAATCAGCATACATTCAACTACAAAAAAAGATGATACTACTCTGTTGCCCACACCCAAGCATATAGGAAATTCAATGGAAAGATGAGATAGATTGCTCTATGCTTTGAATCTAGGTGTCCCCCAGAACCAAGTACAGTGGGTCAGCCTCTAGAATTTGTGATTAATGCATGATCCAATGTGGGGATTACGGGTGTGAGTTCTACCCCTACCTGGGATAAGTAATACGCATTAAAATGTAAGAAAGGAGAAAGGGTTATTAAACGCTGCAGCTGCTGCCCTCCCTTTGATTTTTGCTGTTTTCTGCTGCCATGAATGGCCTCCCTCTGCCATATGCTACTCTGCCTTAGAGCCAGCTGAATATGGACTGAAACTTCCACCAACTGTGAACTAAATAAACATTTCCTTCCTTAATTTTGGGTGCTGGGTATTTTGTCCCAATGAGAGAAAAGTAACTAAAATAGATTCATAAGATTCATAGAATGAAAAAAAAAAAATGTTCCTACCACTGGTGAGGGAGGCTGGTGCTATGTAAAAAACCCTTAGTATTTATTGTACCCTATTTACTAGGGAATATAAAAAGAAGGGAAGATTGACTGTACTCTTATTTTCTTGTTATGCTCTAAAATTTCCATATCAAAGACATCAAAATAATCTGCTTTTAGCAATGTCTTGCTGAAGTTTGGCCCTTTAAAGACAGAGGAGGGTTTTTTCTTAGGGATAAATATGTACTTACTAATGATACAACTTAGGTGTGATTGCTACATACTGTCCTTCTTAGGCTTCTTGATGTAGTAGATATAATTTACCTTCTGCTCGAACTGGAAACACTCATGAATCACATTACACGAATCAAAGAACTGAAATACACATCAACAAGGACATTCTAATCTCAAGCAAATTACACATTCCCAGGAAAGATCTAGAGCGCTTACATCTTCCTGCTTCTACACTTCCTGCTCCTTTATCTTATGCTAAAATTTAATTATTTTGGAATTTTTATTTCCATCCATTCTCCCAATTCGAAATATTCATCATTGTGTCTATATGTCTATCTAAGAAACAATGACAACCACCTAGAATTTCAAATTAGAGACTTTGAACATATTGAATTATTTTGAGGAAGCACCACTATAATTTATATATAGATTTCACATTGTTGTGACTTTTTTGTTGTTGTTGTGACTTTTTTTATTAATTTCTGACTTACACAGATTCCTTCAAACTTTGGAACTACAACCTCTGAGGCTCACAAACAATATTCTGTGCTGAGGATACACTGTTTTCCTTAAGGAAATAACATCCCTACTTCTTAACTCATGCTTCACAATCTATTTTATGTGCACATTCTTCCTACAGTTGAAATGTATTATCTTTACATATAAACTATCTCTACTTTTCAATTAACCCTAATTGTTACTTTACTAATCCTGTAACTTCATTTATTTGTAATGAGAGTTTAAAAGAAATAATCATCATATTTAATGTAATACTGATTATTTTTACACTCGAAGGCAGAAACACGGGCTAATCAAACAACATAGCATATATTCAAATTTTTTAAATGTTACAGTAAAAGATTAATGGTGATTAATCCCCTTCAACATAATCACCTGGACGTTGAACGCAGTTTGACCAAAATTATAGAGAATGCTTCTGCAAAGTCCATCCAATGGAAAGACAGGCTTGTAAAATCATTAAAGACTGTGCTCATCTACCTTATTTACTGGATCTGGTATTATGCAAATTTTGCTTCTTCCAAAAAGAATTAAAATCACATAGTGCCAGTGAGACAGTTCAGCTTTCCTAGGCAAGCCTGTGGACCTGGGTTCAATCCTGGGCACCACCTCCTGCACCAGCCGTGCCCCCAGGTGCACTGTGCTGGCCACTGAGATGGGGCATGGTGGTGCACACCAGCAGTCTCAGGGCTGGAGAAAACTGAAAATTCATAGGATTGCTATGAGTCTGAGCTGCACAGTGAGACCCTGTACCAAGTACATTTTAAAAGGTCATGAAAGGTAAGCCTTTTCCAGGATTCAGTACATCAAGGCAGCCATGACAGTCAACTAAATACTCTTGAGAAGGCAGGCATGCAGAGAATACTTCAGTAAGTATCAAGAGCAATGGAATAAGTGAATTAAAAGAGGGTGGAAAAACAGCAATGGAAAACAGAGAAGGATATTTTGAGGGGCATAAAAGGCAGTGCCCCTATTGCTATAGCAAATCTAAAAGTCCACCGTATTCTTTGATACCACCTCACACGTGATGGATTGAATGCTATATAAATACATTTCTTATTCCTATTCACAAAAAACAGTGTTCCTGAGCTTGTGAGCTGCTGACAGATACAGGACCTTTCCACGAGTTTTCATGTGTGTCAATCATTCCTGCCAAAGACATCCTGCCTATTGGCATAGGAAGGAATGGGAAAGAGTGTGGTAACTCATCTTGTAATATAGCTTCTTTGTGCTTAGTGTATAGTAACAGTTATCGGTCTGTTCAAGTTCTACTAGCAAACACTGAGTGAAGTGGAGACAGATAATGCAAGAAAGGAAAGAAAAACCACAAATAATGCAAGAAACTCTGCTCAGGATACAAAAGAAAATGTAATACCCTATCATAGTGGCTCCACACTGTTTTTTTTTTAATTGGTAGGATTTGAATGGCTGCATAACATATTTGATAAGGTGGTCAGATCTACAGGAGAGATCCTTTATTTTCTTTATTATTTCTATTTGTCTATTCTTTAATCCTTGGCTATATCCCTCATGGTTGGAATTATAGACCAGTCTTACAATATTTAAAATAGATATTCTTGACATGAACCAACTTCCCTTTTTGCATGTAGCCACTCTATTATCACTCTCTGAGCTACTTTTTAGTTATTCTGCAGCTGACAAATCTTTGAGAATTCTCCTAGGTAATTCTTTACTGACTTCCTTTGGATTCTGTGAATTTCAATATTTTTTTAAACTTTCCCTTCAGGCAGTTTATAACTGGTTCTATTTTATTTTCTCAGAGTTCATGGAGCCAGGACCATCTGATACAATCTGCAATGAAGATGTCAAATTTAATTGTATAACCATCATAATGCCTTAGCAGTTAAACCTCTTTTAATACTTCCTTTCATGTCAGTGTTTTCCTCAGTACAGAGTAATAGCAGCTTGTTTTGCAAGTTTTAGTGTGAACACTTCCCAGAAACAATTCTTTATTGCATTGTGGAATGAGTCCCACAAACTCTGCCCCAATGTGACATTCACCATTTTGATCTTATCGAATCTCTTTTTTTTTTTTCAACATTTTAAACTTGCCATTGTTTCTCCATAGTTCATTTCCTTTGCAATGTGGGTCATGATTTAGTGGAACAATGTACCACTAAGTTAGAATTCTGGCTCTGTCACTTACAAGATGTGTGACCTTCAAGATGTCATTTAACATTAAGAAACTCAGCTTTCTCATTTACAAAGCAGAATGATAATTACACATGAATGATGATGATATTTTAAGCATTATGTAAGGTAACACATGCAAAAACCTCAACACATTTCCTGGAACTTTAGAAATGTTGAACAATATTTTTCCCTTTCTTCTTTGTTTTAGGGCTCCATAAAATCAAATTCATGCGTTTAGCTCTTTACAACATAATCAGTTGTATTAATGAAGTGAAATTGAAATATTTCAACATAATAATGAAGTTTAGAAAAGTGTTATGGTAAAATATTAGTGTAACCCCTTATCACGAATTATACAAAAACCATTCTTGTGCATTGTAAGGCACACATGGGTAAATGTAAAACTCTATGTTCACTGCGGGTTTATAATTTATAATGGAGACATGTATATCAGACAATTGTAATAATAACAAATGCTGATTGCTCATTAAGGAGAGTTAAGTAGTCTTTTGGAAGTTTACATATAACATGAGTTTCAGAGAATTAGTATAATTCTGCCAGGTCAGCATTAAAAATCTCTATGTTGATTTAAGATTTAATTCAAGTAGAATTATTTGAACTACAAATTGCATCTTTTGCCTGATAGGAAAAAAAATGAACATTTCTTATGTTCTCCACCAGAAACATCATCACAGTCTAGATATAAAGATATTTGCTATGCTTATTATAATTTGATGATTGAGTTCTCAAAATTAATATTTTGTAAATTTTATCAGATAAGCTTGTATTAACGAAAATTTTTCACCCAAGGAGGAGGACGCTTTCTTCTTTGTTATAGTAGTGCTTGACTATGGCTATGTGCACTGTCTCCCTGAAGCACCATGAATTTATTTATTATCTATCATATGTCTTCTGTGTGCCATGGTTGTTTCTAGGAACGAAAGAAAATATCCTGTCCTCATGACTGGCATATTTCAATGGGGATAATGACAAATATAATGAAAATAATACAAGTACATCTTACATCTTTTGTGATTGCTAGATCTAGATCACCACAAAATAATAAAACCTAGCTAACAAAAAAAAAAAAAGAGAAGAAAATATAGGTAATAGGTGTCTGGAGGTGGGATCAGAAAGAGTCTGTATGATGAGGAGACCAGAGATGTGGGACATTTCATTACATTGGAAAGGGTAAATCACTTTGCCAAAATGAATAGAAATTGAAATACAGGCACAGTGAACAACAAATGTAAAGATCCTAAATTATGGCTTTTCTGTAGGTCACTGGACAGCTAAAAGGTATAATAATCTAGAGAAGAGAGGAGCAAAGATCAAAGCCAGGAACATGATAAAGAGGTCTTAGAGCAGTAATGTGATGTTTGTGGGCTGATTGAATGATTCTTTGTAGACAATGAGAAAAACTTAGTTTTCTACAGTGAGTGAAATGTAGAACCAACATTTAAAACAATGAACAACTGCAACAAGACTTGTATTTTGCATAAATTACTCTATTAGTGAAATTAGATTGATGTTATGGGAAAAATACAAGGGTGGAGTACAACAACCTGTGCCCGAAGAGATCTGACACATGTTTATTATACATTGTGATGTAATAGGAAAGGAAGAGACACATGTCAGAGAAAGCAGAAGAACATACCATTCAGAAGAGGTTATCTATGGGAGAAAAAGTTTGGAAAGGAAAAATAAATTTGATCTTGGGAATAATGATTTGAATTAGCACTTTCACACCAATGGGATCATATTAAAGCACCAAAAGATTACGTATCTCCCAAGGTCAGGAGAAATGTTTACAATAGCAAATATAAAGTTGACAACTACTACATGGAGATATTATAACTGTCAGAATGAGATCACTAATAAGGTGATGCCAGTAGTAAACCGAAATTCGAGTACTGAATTCTTGGACACTAACATTGAGACTAGAAGACAAATCAGTAAGTGATGTCACTACATCTTAACCAATGACACAGTACAAAGTCATCACAGGTGTCTCAGTTCCTCTTCTGTCTTTGGTGGGACCAATACTCCACACTCAAAATGAAGAAGGAAAGGTGTATTTAGCTAACAGTTACTGGAGCTTTCAATCCATACTTGGCTGGCTCCAAGGCAGAGTGGCACATGGCAGAGAGCAACCTCTCATTGTAGCCGCAAAGTGCAGAGAGAAAAAATGGAAAAATAGCAGCAACAATAGCAATAGAGAGGAAGTCTATCTCTCTGTGTCTCTTATGGTATATTCAGGCTATCCACCCCAGGGTGGATGTAGTATTCACACCCCTAATCCCAGCAGCACTCAGAGCCATAATCCCAGAGGGACAGTCCCATAATCCCAGCCAGATTCAGACCCATAATCCTAGTAGTACCCAGATGCATAATCTTAGCCTTGGGTCATGAATCCATCACAAACTGTAGAACTGTGCCTCCATGAGGCTTTGGGAGACAAATAAACACAAACTATAACCACAGTATGCAGTATGTCACAGTGACAAGTACATGTGAAAATAGCAAATATAGACTGAGCCCACCTACCCTAAAAGAAATAAATGACCTGAGAACTAAGAAAAAAAATCATAGGCTCAGTACAAGGTCAATGACTGAATAGTAATGGCACAGTTGAGGCAATAACCATGCAAATAGAAGAAAAAAGAACGGGAGACAAGCAATACGAGCAACTTCTTTCAGGCTATTTTCTTTGTGAACAAAGAAAAAGGACATAATTTAGAATTTATCTTCACCAAACAATTTTCATAGCAACAAGAATAATATAATTACAACAAAGTGGTTTATAATGAAAGAAGAAAAGACAAAGAGTATGTCTACTAAATTCAAGCTTTTCAACTCCAGGAGCAAATGGGTTGGCTAATGGTGGCTGCCCAGCACTGACACTCCTTCCGGTGCCCCATATGATAAACTCTGCCCTTTTTATTAATTACATTTTTTATTTAATTTATTGAAGAACAAATAGCAATGAGACAGTTTCAAGACAAATTCACAGGACAGGTTCAATAAACTAATACATTGCAAACTGCTTCTGTAATATTTTGGTATCGTACAAGGTGCATACATGATATTATACTTACAGATATTATTATAGCAGATGTCTCTAATCAGTGAATTAAAGAGAGTGTAGCTGCTTACTTATCTTATTTTTTATACCTGAATTATATCAAAGATTCAATAATTAATACTTTCTACCTTGATATTTTCCTAGTGGTTGTCCATAGTACTAGAAGTCGACATAATATCTTGTCCAACCACTATTAGTACAAATCTTGCTTCTCATTGAATTATGCAGAAGCATGGCATATTTATCCTAACTGTTCTGTTTATACACACACATCATGATTCTTTCATTTTTCTCTAGACTTGTCAAAGATGGGTACTCCCTTGTCATTAAACCAATTTAGGTGCCTGAACTCGGCGACACAATCCAACACAGTCCAGCATTCCACAATAATAGTGAGTTATCTGAAGAAGTTGTTGACTATAGCTGTTTACAGCTCAACTTATTATTATGGCCCCACGTTATATACCTCATTTTTATTCCTTTCTGTTGGATGGTTAAGACCAAGATAGAGCAAGACCTATATACCAAAAGATGTAGCTTTTGTTTCTGATGAGGTCAGTGAAGTCCCCTCAAGTTTTATCTTGTAATCCCATACCTTACTCTGTAGATCCTTTGTCTGTGTTATCCATATGGATGAGTCATGGCCAGAGCTTGAACAGTTTGCTATGAGAGCCTGAGAGAAAGTTTTCTTTCCATATGACTCTCCCCAGGCACATTACACATCATCAATCTCTTTCCTCTGTGGCTCCATAATCTTCTTGATCAGAAAATTTGGGGCACAACTGAGTTTCATGATATTACAGTACAGGTTCACCTATGTCCTAAGTGTTCGGTGACCTTGAAAGGCTAGGACCAAAATGTTGGATGGCCTTGTGGCTCTTCTACTTCTCCAGTTTTGATCTGTGCACTTAGGCTGTTAACCATCCAGAAAAAAAGCTGGTTAGTACCCTGCAGCATATACTGTTCAGTTTTCCCTAATTATCTGACTCAATTCTTTTTAGTTATTGTTGTACATTTCTATTTGTATTTCTTCTTTTGACTTCTTATACTAGGGAGACTATGCAATATTTGCAAATGTGTGTCTGGTTTATTTCACTTATGAGTATATGTTCAAGTATATGGCATCCACTTCAATATATGTGCTTCAAGTTTATCATTCTTTATAACTGAGTAATACTCCATTATATAGAAATCTCACATCTTTTTCAACCATTTCTCATGTGACAGACATCTTGGTTGTGTCCAAGATTTTGCTATCACAAATTGTCAATTACATTTATTTTTCACTTCTGTATAAAATCATGCATATCAGCAGAGTATCAAGTAATGTTTCAAGACATTATAAATTTTTAAATCTTTGAAAGAAGCTCAATCATTCTCCTACAGATTTGCTTTTAGATCCCACTGAATCTCAACTACCCTGACAACTCCCACCTGCAGACCTCTCTGCACCTATCCACATACTCTCTCCAGGTTTGTGGATATTATGGGGGATTTTCTGCCACCAGATCATACTTCCTTTGTGATGTTTCTGCACAGCCTGCAGAATCAACTTTACACTTCTTGCCTTTGTCCAGTGTGACAACCAGAGAAGTCAGGGCTTTGCTCACCATCACAGCAATTCCTTATAATTTCCCAGCACTTCGCTTTACCTCATTATTTGATCCACATACGAGCTTTTTCTCTGTGTTGCATCAATCTTTGAAGAAAATTTCACAATGAGTTTCCTCGAGATTCTCCTTTCATTCCAGTTTCAAAACTTAAAACTCTCATCAAATCATTTTGTGAAATTTTATATCTTTGTCCTCACGTTATAGCATGCATTATCATTATTTATGTATGTCCCATATTCATTCCATATTAACTTATAAATATAAATAAAACATTGTTATACCACTTACACTTTGCCAAAAAAAATAAGTATGAGTTTACAGCCTTGTTAACCACAGCTAAGTAACACAAATTTTCATACCATTACTTTCTTTTATGGTCTCCTTTCTTAACCCGTAAATAACTAGACTAAAATTTTTAATAGGAAAATTAACATTATTGGTCATTATTATAGTACTGTACACTCTTTGAAACTATGTCTTAAGAGTTATATGCAGTAATATGTTCACAATAATAACTGCTAAATGTATCAACTACCTTTGACTGAGCACTTAGTATGCTTAGGACTCTTCTAAGCACATCAAAAATTAGTTGGCTGTGGCAGACTTAAGATGACCTCTCCAGTCACCCTCACCTCCTAAAAATGCATGCACTTCTTCAGTCCCCTCTCACAAGGAAAGGAGCTGAACTTACATTCATTAGAGTATTACAGAAGTGCTAACACTAAATTTTAAACATCATTAAAGATTTTCCTTTGATCTCTTTGGAGGAACTCACTCTGTGGGGAGCCAGCTTCCCTTCACCTCAAGGAAAACTTCAGTCACCTATGGAAAGTATTGTCTGGGACAAAACTGAAGTCTTTAAATGGTAATTGCCAACTTGACAGCCACACAAGTGTGAAACTTTTGAGACACATCTCAATTAAAACGTCATTTAGTCTCTAGTCACTCCATGCAAACAGCTTTCAAAGAACTACTGATCTACTGGATATTGTATCTGTAACTTTATAAGAGACTCAGAGTTTCTTAACTGTCTCCATTCTCTCTAAGATATCTATATATTTTTTTTTTTCATTTAAGAATGGTAATGGAGCACAGGACCTTCAAATTAAGCTATGTTCTCATTGCTTTTTTAATTTTTACTTGAAAAGGTATTAAATTGCTGAGACTGGCCAAGAACTTGAAATCCTCAATTTTTAGCCTCCAGAATGACCAAGGTATCTTATGTACAGAGACTATGACACCAATTAAAGATGTACTACTTTAATCTGTTAATCTTTGAATTAAGATATATAACAGTAGGTAGCCAATGTTACTCATTTAGCTAACTCCATAGCAATGAGGAGATAACATCCTTAAATTTCTAACTTAATGAAGGAACTGGAATATACTGTAAGAATGCAACCTTCCAGCTGGAACATTCAGCAGTTGTAGACATCCTTCCTTACTAGAGTTCAGAGAAAATAATTCAATCCTCCGTGAGCACAGCCTCTATTGATGATCATTCATTTTCTCAGAAGTGGCCTTTTGCCATATCTAACTCATTGGTTTTTAATGTTGTATTTGATATATTGCCCAATGTACTCATAAACCCACCCCCAGAATATTATATGAGGTTGGTGTAATGCTAACTCTTTTAAACCACAGTGAAAGCAAATGCTTCTAATTTATGCTGCCTTTTTATTCCCTACATAATTTTGATTTTAATGCTTCATCTCAACCACATCAATATCCTTTTGCCACAAGCAATTGAAAACAAAAATATAAATGTTTCATTGCTCCTTTTGGCCAAGTAGAAAGGGAAGCTCAGGGCAAAAGAACTTGGTGTTGATAGGAGGAATTACTGTAAACACTGTGGGGCAGTAGAAAACATTGCATTTGAAATTCTAGAGAACTAGAGGGTGGACTTTACTGTGTTAAACAAAAATACAAGATTTTTCACTAATTTTATTTTGTTTGCTTTTTCCTGTCAACTAAAAATGTGACACTACTCCATTCTGGCCTGCCACCTACATAATGATTCAGAAACTGTTATGTGGAATCTGTGGTAATTTATCATAGGACAGGATTCAGTAGTACCTGGACCTTTCTTTACACATAGTTTGGAATTCATAGCTCATTGCCTAATACAAAGTCTATGTGGAAATGTGAGTCTAGGAGCACAAGTAGAGAAAATAGAGCCCACAGCTGTTAATAAGCACTGATATTATTGTAATTGTCTGTATCTCCTCTCAAAGCAACATCAAAGTCTTGCATTAACTGTCTAATAAGCATGAGGGTGCAAAAGAAATGCAATTATATATTTCAATTGTTTTTTTCTTCCTTAAGACCATTTCCATGTAATCTTTAAACACATCATATTTATTCCTGCATCCACCAATGCATTTAGTTAGACTTCAATAGACAACCATACCCAGTACAAATGGGTAAATTGTCCTTTTTATTAAAAAAATCAAATAAGGTATAAATGTCTGTTGCAAGATAAAGAAAGCTCCTCTGAACTTTCTTCTCACTAAAGTAAACATAATGAAAGCATACACTAACAAACCATAGTACCATTAACTATACTGACACGAACCTGAATTCCACTTAAAATCATAATGTTAAGTATGATACATGAAAGATCAGCTTTACAAATCCTCTCTCAATAGAAGTAAGGTCTATTGTCACAGGAGGTTTAAAAAGTGCCAGCATCCCTTAGTTTTTGACCTTTGGACTATATTCAAGGGTCTGATTGCCTACAGGTTGCTGTTTGAAATTAAGAAGGCCATGAGAATTCATTCACATTGCTCAGTTATAACTGCTGATTATGTGAATAGAGTAAGTTAAGATATGAGTTCCATTGAAACTTGGATACATTAGTCTTTTAAAATTTGTACTTTTTAAAAGTGAAAACCAAAAAAAAAAGAATATTATCATGAGAACACTAATGTGTCAGTATTTAAGGCCATAAATAATGAAAAATTATAACCGTATGCCTCTCATGACCTCAGAATGATCTGAGAAAATCTTCAGACTGTAGGTAAAATATTATTATAGCATAAAGGTCAGTGGAGTTAGAATGTTTTATATTAGCAGCATCAAAAGAAATCTTAAAGGCCATGATAAGTAGGCAATTTTTGAATAGAATTAAAATATTAAGTGAAGAATTCACAGTAGTTCTGATGGCCTGGAGCATTGCTGGTGAGTTTTGCTTAACAAGCTCTTCTGATTATTATGGAAACGAGGATTAGTTGGCTATTTATGGCTCAGAAGGAAAAATGTCCTGTTGCATTAGCTGTACCTGAAATAGGAACAGGGCAACAAGTGTGAATGATAACACAATGTGTCACAGGAACAACAGAAAAATATAGAAACTTGGGGCTAAAATGATCATGTGAAATGCAAGATTTTCATTTTATAGGCAAAGAGGTAGGACTTCAGAAAAAATTATTTGCATTGCTGAAATGTGCGACAAAATGATCTCAGAGTGATTTCTGGAAGTCATATCCACTAATAATCACTATGTTTTTAACTAAGAAGGTAAACAAGAAAATGGATGTGCAGAAAAGAAAGGAAAATGTAAGGAACAAGATGGTTGCTAGCTCACTACTGAAAGATAAATTTGTGTCTTACCTCACACACTGACTGTAAAACATCATTAACTGAATAAACTGCTAAGGAAAAATTGCAGAAGGGAGGATTATTGGATACGTATCTGTTGTAAGAAGAGAAAAATATTCCCCAGCTAACAATATAAAAATATAATAATAATCATCATCATCATCATCATCATCACCATAAATACCAAAAAGTGAGGGGCTGGCAAGAAACCTCAGTAGACTAAGTGCCTGTTTAGGCAAGCACAGGGACATGAGCTCAATCCTGGGAACCGTATGTCAGGCTGGACCCAACCTCAGGTGCGATGAACCAGCCACTGAGTCTTGGCTTGTTAGCATACACCCATAATCTCAGCGCTGGGGAGACTGAAAATAGGAGGATCACTATGAGTCTAAGCTGCGTAGTGAGACGCTGTACCAATTACACAAAAAATGAGAAACTGACTAAAGCTAAATTTTAGTATGCTGACTATCCCACTAAAAAAAAAATAATAATAATCAAAATTGAACGCTAAGGGTTCAGGGAGATAGCGCAGAAGAGTAAGTGCTCGCCAGACAAGCACAAGGGACTGAGTTCAATCCCTGGATCTAACAAAAAAAAGAAAAAAAAACAATTGAAAACTGAAAAAAATAGTAACCTGGTGGGATTAATACTTAGCAATCTTTATAAAAGGATTCAGTTTTAAAAGAAAAATAAAGCGTAAAGAACTTTAATTTAAAAAAATATTACAATATAACAACACTGAGTCTCACAAAAAGTACAGCAACGCAATTACGTAAGATACACTACTAATTTCCACCAATTTTGAAAATATTTAAAAATTATCATATCTCATATTCGTGAAGTTATTCTAAATGTATTGTCCTTATATCTGCTAGCTACTGCTACAGAACTCTCCAGATGCCTTCCCACCTGTCTCATTTAGTTTCTTATCCTCAAGACGCAAAACCAAATACACACACAATATAAAGAAATAAAAGTTTATTTTATTTTATTTTTTTTTACCTGCTGTTCTTTATTCCTTTTTCTCTTTTTTTTCCATTTATTTTTATTTTATTGAAATACAAATGTCAATCAGACAGTTTCAAAACACCTTAACCATACAGAGTCGATGAAATAATACATTGCAAACTGTTTTCATAACGTTTTGGTACAAGGCCAGCCAACATTTTGGCCCTAGCCTTTAAAAGTTTATTTTAGCTCACAGTTTGTAATGGTTTCTGCCTGTAATTGGCTGGCATCAAGGCATGGCAGCAAGGCAGAAGAGGAAACAGCTTGTGGCATGGCCTCCAAAAAGTTGAAAGAGAAGGCAGGAGGGAAAGCAATCTTCTCTTCTAAGCCACACCCGCTATGACCCTCCTCCTCCAACCAGGACTGATCCACAGATTAGTACGTCAGTCCTGTGATCCATCACCTCCCCTGGATCCACTGATGAACAATCTAGATGTAAACCATAAACTCACCCAAATATCATGGGTTTTGCCATGTGACTTGCTTTAGCCAGTTTCATGTGAACAAAGTATTTGATGCTTCACTTGACCAACAGCAGACAAAGTCACTTGATACTTCTGCTGATGCCTATCCCCTCCATATTTAGAACAGAAAATTCCAGATACAACTGATTTTCTGCCTGGATCCCAGAATGAGCTTGACACATGGTTCAGAGTCACAATTGATCTCCAGATAATAGATCCAAAGTAAAACAAATCAGATGTGGTTGCTACGGGTTTTGTTTTCTTTTCTTGATATCACTGGGTACTGAGACCAGAACTATGCCCTGAAGTAAATTTGCATATTTATTTCTCTGTAGACAAGGCCTTGAGTAGTTGCTGAGTACTCCAGGTTAGACTCACGCTTATAAATTTTCTATATCAACCTTTCAGACTGATGGCGTTACAGGCACATAGAACTGTGAAGTCATAGGTGCTGAACTTACAGAACATTGTTGCTGTTTTTTAAACCAAAACATAAATTAGCAAAAGCTGGCATACACAGTGGTAGTATAAAATGTACAATATTTCCTTCAATCATTGTGGCAAAACATTTCAAAGGCCATCCAACTTAGCTGATGCTATTGAGAAAATTCTTTCCACAGTGCTATGTGCCAAGAGGCTCATTACGATCTAATCCTTAATGGTAAGAATTGAAAGGAAGCCAAATGTCCAGAATTAGGAAATTTTTCAATGAATTATGGCAAATTCATTCTTTGTGATGTTATAGAAGCTTTCCTATTCCTTTCTGCATATATTTCTGCATATATATATATATATATATATATATATATATATATATGCAGTGATATGTCATCTATGTTCTTATACAATGTTATACATTAAATCTATATTCAAGAGGAAATTTTTCAGGCATTTAATATGGAGTCTAAAGGTTCTGCAAGTTCTCACTATACCGATCAGCCTCCTGTAATGATACCCCTGTTTTCAGCCTCCCAAACACTAGGATAACAGGTGCACCACCATGCCCGGTCTCAGCTGCCATCTTAGCAGGCCCCAGCGGCAGGGCCAGCACAGCATGCTGGGGAACCACTTAGCTGTCTAGGAAGGACTAAGAGGAATATTAACTGGCATAAGAGCACAGTTGACAACCATGAGAGGTAACAACCATGTACAAATTTGAAAATAAAAAAGTGCAAAATACAAAATATAACTACAAAATACACATATATATATATATATATATATATATACATCTTTATATATGCAGAAATATATGTGCAGAAAGGAAATATATTAAAATGCATGAGTATTTCTAGAAGATTGATGAAAAGCTGTGCTTTTTCCATATATATATATATATATATATATATATATATATATATATATATATATATATGGAGAGAGAGAGAGAGAGACCCTAAATATAGAGTTTATAGAGTCTCACTACTCAAATCAGACTCATAGTGATCCTCTTGTTTTCAGCTTCCCAGGTTCTGGTATTATGGGTACATGCCACCATGCCCAGTCTCAATTGCTGAGCCCCAGTGGTAGGGAAAGTACTATTTCATTTTAAATGAGTCAATATTTTGTTCGCTAAGTAAAGCTTGCTAATAATATAGAATGGTCAGGTTCTTTCGCAGAAATCAGTAAAAGCATTTAACTTTTTTTATCCATGTTCTATCCCAATGCCCTCTGTTCCTCTCAGCTCTACCCTATTTACATCATTTGCCCCTCTCTAAAAGTCTATACTTAAGTCCTTTATTTACTTATATATTTATTTGTTTTGGGGCTTATATATTGAGAGACAATGACTTATTGAATTTCTAAGTCCGAGGGCTGGCAAAATAGTTCAGTGAACTAAGTTCCTTCTTAGGTAAGCGTAGTGACCAGGTTCAATACCTGGAACCACATGCCATGCTGGCCCTGCCCCTGGGCATGCTGAGCCAGCAACTGAGTCTGGGGGGTGGGGTGGCACAAACTTGTAATCCCAGAGCGGGGGAGGCTGAAAACAGAGAAATACTATGACTGCAATCTGAGCAGTGAGACATTGTACCAAATACACGAAAAATAAAAAATAAATTTCCAAGTCTGATTTATTTTGCTTAATGTGCTTGTCACCAATTCCATTATTTTTTCTGAAAATGACATAATTTCCTTCTTTATCAGTGAGTAGTGTTCCATCATGTATATATCCCTTGTTTTCTTTATCTAATCAACTGTTGATTTGTATCTAGTCTGTCATGACAGTTTATCTGTTTTGAATTGCAGTGCTATCAATATGAGTATGTGTGTATCACTGTAGAATGCTGACTTCTTTTCAGAAATACCCAGGAGAGTTATAGCTGGATCAAATTGTATTCTGTTTAAGTTTTTGAGGAATCTTAGTAGTGATTTCCTTAGGTTATACAAGTATACACTTCTATGGACAATGCTGGAATTTCCTCTTTTCCTGTATCCAGCTTTTGTCATTTTATGTATTCTTGGTGATAACCATCTGTAGGTGAACTGGAATCTCATAGTAGTTTTGATCAGCATTTCTCTGATTTCTATAATACAACACCAGATTTTCAGTTGTAGGCAAAGCAGTGGTAATGGAAACAATATTCGACTATCACAAAAAAAGACACAAGTACATCAGTGAAACAGAAAAGACAGAAACAAATACACACATCACCAGCATTTTGATAAATGTATGATGGAGAAAAGACAATCTCATCAACAAATGGTGCTAGGAAACTGGATATCTACATTGAAAAGATTGAAAATAGAATGCTATATCTTACCTTCTACTGAAATCAGGTCAAATTTGAACAAAGAACTAGATATGATACCAAAAATTATGAAATTGCTTGAAGTTATCCTAGGAAACCCTTGAAGTCTTAGTCATTTGTAAAGATCTCATGAACAGGAATTAATATCAATAATTACCAAACCATAGAGCACTGAATTATAAAGTTTCTGCACAATAAAAAAGAGTGAAGTCATACCTTACAAGGTGGAATAAAGTCTTTTCTTCTTACTCTCTGATACAGGATTAATCTTTAGATTATATAAGCAACACAAAAAAATCAATGCTTTCTAAATAAAATTTCTAATCACAGTCAAATGAAAATAGATACTTCTCAAAAAACAAAAAAGGAATACAAATTGTCAGTGTGTATACAGAAATGTTCAACAATGTTAGCCATAAGAAAAAATTAACATAAATTATCTCAGTTTGAAAATTCATAAATGAAATCAAAGTCCCCTCTAATAATATGATGAATATGTATCTTTACACTGTTAGTTGATGTTTAATGTCATAATCCAACTAACAGTTTTATTTTTTGAGTACTGATATAATTTATCTAAGAATGAATGGAAAGTATTCCATATAATTTGTATACATTTATTAATTTTCTTTAACTCTACCATTGATAGAGCTTTTGTATGTTTCTTTTTAATCTATGAAGAATGCTACAGTCAACATCCTTGGAGCTTTATATCTATTGCATCAGATATTACTGTATGATACATGAATCTTTGTTCTTTTCCCACATTTGACTTACAAAATCTCATTTCCTAATGTGTATTTAATGAACTCTGTCTCACCACTGGGGCATCTCTCAAGCACTCTTCCTCTCTAGAGACACTTCCAATTCACTACCTTTGGGCACCAATTTCACTTCTGTATTTTTACAGTAACACAATGCATAGCTGAGTGGCTACAAGGACATAGCTTATCATCCTAGTTATTTTTTGTTGTGCTTGTGATTGCTGGGACAAAATACTCAACATCCAGATTAAGGAAGGACAGGTTTACTTACTCCACAGCATGTGGATCTTGTAATCTGTATTTAACCTATGGCCAGGTGGCACATGGCAGAGAGAAAGAGCAAAAGAGCAAAGGGAGGGGCAGTGTCTGTGGCTTCTGGAAACTCTCTCTATTTCTCACACTGTATTCTAGAATACTAACCCCAGACCCAAGGTACAGCACTCACACCAGTAATCTCAGCAATGAATGAAGAACTAATCACAAACTCTCCATGCTGTCCCATGACTGCATGACATTTTGCCCCTGCCCCTGAAAAAGCTCACATACATCTCTTTATGTAAAATTTTTATTCATTTAGCTCTAAGAGCTGTCAAAGACCAATAGTTTCCTCATTGTCAAAAAGTTTAAGTCTTAAGTCACTTTTAAGATCTCTGTATAAATGAAAAGATAAATACTTTTAACATTTAATGGCAGAAGATAAACATTACTATTTTAAAAGTTATAAAGAACAGAGGAATACAAAATATTGGGACTAAAGCAAGTTTAAAATCTATCAGAGCAAACATTAAGCCTTACAGTTTTATGTGGAACATTTGAAGCAATCTAGCAAATTTTGCATTCTATGTGGCTCTGTATGGTACTTTTGTTGGCTGTAGGTCTTATGGCTTTTGGTTTTTTTTTAGGCACATTTTCTTTCCTGTTTTGTAGTTTTTTTTAGATGATCTATGTTTTCAGCGTTTTTTTTTTTTTTAACTTTTGGGGTTTTTACTGAATATAAAGCTTTTTATTTACAGCTTTATATATTGTCTTCTCAGAGGCACACTGTCTGGCCTTTCATGCCTTTTGAAATCTAGGTGGAAGCCTTTTTAACCTTACTGTCATATTTTTATGTGTCTAAAGCCAACATCATAAGAACAATGCCAAGATCTCTTGCAAGCTGGAACAGTAGTAAAACGTTTTTCTTTTTCCTTTTCTTTTCCAAAGTCACATTTTAAATTATCATCCTGGATATTTTCCTCTTGATTTTTAAAATAAATCTGACTAAAACCTGTAACTGTAAAATCATACCACTGACTCAACATTTGACTGCTTTGATTTTCTTTTTTCTTTTTTTCCAGATTAATCAGTCTGTCACACTTAATCTAAGTCTCAGGCAAACTCTGCATATGAGCAAAATGCAGACCAACTATGTGGCAAGCCATAACATACATCACCTGGAGTCCAGCAACCGATGTAGTCCTTCTTTCCCGCAGAAAGCTCCCTAGTCTGGTCTTCACAGACAGGGTTTCTATCGACACTCTGGTCTTCTGAGCTCTGACAAGAATCTCTCATACTGAAAAGCCAAAGCTGTCCAGCACTTCTCTCATAGGTCACATCTCCAAATACTTTTTGTTTCTTCTCATAAACCATTTCCAAAAGCTTGTAATCCACATGCTCAGGAAGTTATAGCAATGATCCCACTCCTGATACCAAATTCTGTCTCAGTTATTTGTTGTTGTTGTTACTGGAACAAAATACTCAGCATCTAAATTAAGGAAGGAGAGTTTGTTCAGCTCACAGTTTGTGGAGGATTTTGCCCATATTCATCTGGTTCCAAGGCAGAGTAGCACAGGGCAGAGAGCAGCCATTCATGGAGGTAGTAAAGAGCAAAAGAGCAAGGGGAAGGGGAAGCAGCTGTGACGTCTATCAAGCCTCTCTCCTCATACTGCAATGTAGATTACCCACCCCAGGGCCAGTGTATAGCACACACACCTACAGTCTCAGCGTTTAATCAAGAATCAATTACAAACTTCAGAAGATGCTCCGTGACTGCAGGAGACTTTAGAGGAACAGCTAGCCACAAATCATAGCTCTTATTTACTCACATTTCTACAAGTTTAAAGTCAACACTTAGATGTCTGTAGATAACATTTCTTCTATGGCCAGTATCCTTCATTTGTTGAATCAATATCTTCTCCCTATTTCTACATTATAATTTTAAAATTGCATATTGTTCTGTTCAAGTTAATTGTTCATGTTACCAGATATAATTATGTAAAATTGGTTATAAATAAGCAAACTATAAGCATTATTTGTTACTTTGTTGATCTTTTTTTTTTCTAGTGCCAAAGATAAAAATCAGGGCTTTGCACTAGCCCAAAAGTAGGTGCTTATGTGAGTAAGCTGTGTTCCCTGACCCTAAGTACCACTATAAGTAGAGCAGTAGAAACCAATAGTACAATTATGCAAGGTATCCTGTGTACAAACATAATCTTTCCCCTTCCTTCTTTCTTTCCTCCTTTTCCTAATCCAACTTCCTTCCCTGTGAATAGTTTATTACCCTTTAACAATATCTGTTCTATCTTTCAGATTTGATTTTCTTCTCAGGTTCTTGCACTAGCATTATAATAGGACATTGATACATGTGGGGCTGTTTTTTTCCCTTATAAGTATGTTCTTGAGTTACATTCACTTACCTCTAAAAGCCATAAGTTTATCTATTTTAATAGCTGTGTAGTACACGATTGTATAAAATATCATATTTTTAATCCATGTTTCAGGTGATGGGCATTTAAATTATTTCTAAGATTTAGTTCTGAGAAATTGCACTGCTATGAACATGGGTGCACATATATAACTGTGGAATAATGTTTTCAGTTCTGGAAATATATCCAGGAGCGGAACATTCTGGTTAAATGAAAACTCTAATCATAGTTTATGGAGGAATCTCTACACTGATTTTCACAGTGGTTGTACCAGTCAATACTCTCACCAACTATTGAGAAGTGTTCCTTCATCTCCACAGCCCCTCCAGCATGTTATTGGTTGGCTTCTTGGTGCTAGCTGTTTTTTCTAGGGTGAGATGGGATATCAGAGTTGCTTTACTTTGCGTTCCTTAAATCACCAATAATGTTGAGAATTTTTCATGTTTGTCATCCATTTTAATTTCTTCATCCAAACAGTGTGTGTTCTTTTGACTCTACCCTTTCAAGGTCAGTAAGACTCAGGACATAGGAGAACATGTATTGTAACATCATGTAACTCAGTTGTGTCCCAAAATTTCTGATCAAGGAGATTATAGGGTCACAGAACAATGTGATCGATGACATAGAGTGTGCCTAAGGAGAGTCACATGGAGAGGAAATATTCTCTCAGGCTTTCAGAGAGCAAATTGGTCAAGCAATGGCCGTGACTCATGCACATGGCTGACACTGACAAAAGATCTGCAAACTGTGGGACAGGATTACAAAATAAATACTGAGGGGACTTGACTGACCTTATAAAGGATACATTTCTTCTTATATAGGTCTTGCTTTATCTTGATCTTAACCATCCAGGAGGAAAGTATAAAAGTGAGACACATAAAGCAAAGCCATATTAATATGCTGAGCTGTGAAAGACTCAAATCAAAAACTTCTGCGAATAACCTACTACTGTTGTGGACTGCTGGGCTGTGATGGATTGTTTTGTTGAATTCATGAACCTGTAGTATTTAGATGCCAATGGAATACCAATATCTGGCGGGACTAGTAAAGGGATACAAAGGAAGGTCCATTCTGTATCTGTATATGCAGTATAGTTAGGATAGATATACACCTACTTTGACTTAAATTAATGAGAAGAAAGATTTGTACTAATAATGTTTCGACAGGATATCCTGTCTGTAGGGTATCCTGTAATATGGATCTTGTAATATGGATAGCCACTAAGAAGATAGCAATGCACAAGGTATTAACTATTGAAACTGTCCTATTAGTCAGCTTTGACACTATCTTATTACTATTTGTTTCTCAATAAAATAAAATAAAGTCTGTGTTCATCTCAGGTACCTATTTTTGGATTGTGTGTTTGAATTTTGAGGCCTGATTTTTTTTTTTTTTAATTCTTCATAGCTGCAGATAGAAATTCTTTGAGGGATAATCAGATACACTTTTTTTTTTTCAAATAATGGTTTTTCTTTTTACTCTGTTGGGGAGTTCTTTTGATTTGTGAAATTTTTTCAAGATGATGAGATAACAGCTATTGATTCTTTGAAGTATTCCGTGCAAATTGGTTTTTGTTTATGAACTCTCTGCCTACTCCTATTTAATTCTGAAGATTTCTACCTAATCTTTCTTCTAATAAATTTAGTTTTTTATATTTCAATATTTGGATCTTTGATCCATTTTGAATTTAAATTAGTGTATGCTGAAAAAATATATCTAATTTTAGTCTTTGAATGTGGAAAGCAATTTTTCTAGCAATGTTTTTTTAAAAGAAACTACCATTTTTCTAGTGATTGTTATTTCGAAAGGTTTCCCTAATTTCTCTCTCAGTGTGTTTCTTCTTGAGTACAGGAATGCTACTGAGTTTTGAATATTGACTCTGTATCCAGCTATGCTCCTGATTTTGGTTATTAAATCTAAAGTCTTTGGTGGAGTTTCTGGTGTCTTCTACATAGAATACCATGTCATGTGTGAATAATGATTATTTCTCTTCTTCCTTTAAAATCATTATTCATTTTATTTCTCTCTTGCCTAATTTATCTGGTAATGTTTCCAGAAGTACACTGAATAGGAGCGATGTCTTGTTCCTGATTCTAAAGTGAATTTTTGTTTGTTTGTTTGTTTGTTTTTTTGCGGTACCATGTATTGAATTCATTGAACTCAGACTTGCCAGGGAAGTGCTTATTCTACTGAGGCCTCTCCCCAGTCCCCAAAGTGAAAGCTTTCTTTCAGTTTCTGTCTTTTCAGTGTGATGTTGGCTGTGGGTTTGGGACAGATTTATTTTATCAGAGTGAGGTAAATTTCATCTATTCAAATTTTCTGTACAGTTTTTATCATGAATAAAATATTGCACTTGATCAAAACCTGTTTTGCATCTCTTGAGATGATTATGTAATTTTGTTAGTCGACTCTGTTGATGTGGTGTATTACATTTTTTGATTTGCACATATCAAACCATTCCTGCATTCTTGTGATAAAACACACATGGTCATGTTTGTAATCTAATCTTACTTATAATTTGCTGCACTCTGTTTACTAGTATATTTTTATTATTTTTACATCTATGCTCATTAGGAATATTGGACTGTCTTGTTTTTGGTTGGGTCTTTAATTAGCTTTTGAATCAAGGTAATGCCTACCTCCAGGAATGACTTAGGGAAAATTGTTTACCCTTCAATTTCCTTGAGGAGTTTGAGAAGTATTGACAGAAAAGCTTCTCTATATTTCTTGCAGAACTCATCAGTGAATTCATAATTACCTTAGGTTTACTTTGTTTGCAAGTATTAATAACATTTTCAATTTCATGGATTCATATTGGGTTATTCTGAATTATTATATCTCCTTGATTCAGCTTTGTAAATTCATATGTATCTAGGAAACTGTCCCACTATTCTATATTATCTATCCTATAAGAGTAAAATTTTTCAAACTAAGAACTGATGTTCTTCTGAAGTTTTACAGACTCTATAAGGATTTCACCCTTCTCATTCCTTACTGCATTGCTTTGCATATATTAATTTTTTTAATTTTTTCTTTTTGATAAGGTTGGCTAGGTTTTTCAGCATTTCAAGTAATCAACTCTTCTATACATTAATTCTTTTTGCTGTTTTCTTAGTCTCCATTGCATTTATTTTTCTCTGATCTTTATAATTTCCTGTCTTGCTTGGGTTTCATTTGTTGTTCTTCTTGTAGACGTTGATGTACAACAGAATGTTGTTTATTTAGGCTCATTTTGCTTTCCTGATGCAAGAATTCACTGCTATAAATTGGTTTCTTAGGTTGTATTCATTGCATCCCACAGGTTCCAGTGAGATGTACCTGCATTTTCATTTCATTTTAAATTTTTTAAAAATTTCTCTTTTAAATTTATCTGTGACCTATTGATTGTTCAGGAGGATATAACACAATTTCTATATGTTTATGGAAGTTTTACACCATCTTTTGTCAACAATTTGCAATTTCATTCCACTATGGTCAGATAATATGCATAGGATAATTCCAATTCCTTTCCACTTATTTAATCATGTTGCACGTGCTAGTATATATTTTATTTTGCAGAATTTTGTGTGCACAAGTGAGAAGAATGAGTATTCGGATGTTGGATGGAACATTCTATAAAGGTCTATGAATCCATTTGTTCACATCATTTATTTAGTTCTGTTATTTCTTTGCTGATTTATTGACTAATTGATCTACCTCTTTGCAACAATGTGGTGTTAAAGTCTTCCAGTGTAATTGTGTTTTGCTCATTTGATTTTTTGTGTCTGTTAAAATTTGTCTTATGTGGCAGGTTGCTGCTGCATCTGGTGTGCATTAATGTATGATTGTTATCTCTCAGCTTTCCTTTAAAATGTAGTTACTCCTTTATTTTTCAATCGTTCTTGGCTTTAAATTCACATTATGTGCAACTAAAAGAGCTTTTTTCTGGGTTCTTGTTGCACAGAGTATTATTTTCCATCTTTTGACATTTAGTCTATGAATTTCCTTTTGAGTTAAATGTGTTTCTGATATACAGTATGTTGTTGGATTTTGTTTTCTGATCTACTCTGCCAATCTCCTTTTGAATCATGAATTGAAACCCTTTACATTTATGGTTATAACTGATAAGTACTGGCTTAACTTTGGCATGTTATTTTGTTACTCTTGGTTCCCTACTGTTTCCCTCTACTTAACTGATTGCTTGGTGTTTTCTTTCTGTTGTTGTTCTTGAAATTGTGCTCATTTTTACCTCTTTCTAGAGTATCTGCCAGTAATCTTTGTGGGGTTGATTAAGTGGTCATGAATTTCTTCAGCTGTTTTTGTTATGGAAGTATCTTAATTCTCAATTAAGTTTTAAGCAAAGTTTTGCAGTGTACAGCAATCTAGGTTGGAAATTGTTTTCTTCTAAGGTCCAAAATACTTCACTCCAGTCTCTTCTTGACTTGATGGTTTATGTTAAGAAATTTGCTGTAATTATGGTGGGCTTTATTTTGAAGGTGATCTGTCTTTTCTCTGACCACTTTTCCTTATTTTCTTTTTCATTTTACATATTTGGTACAGGATCTCAGTACAAAGCTTGGACTCATAGTGATCCTCCTGTTTTCTGACTGGGATTACAGGCATGTGCCACCATGTCCAGACTGGGTCACCAGCTCAGCACATGCTGGGAGAAGGGTGGGATGGCATTCGGGACCCAGAAGCAAATCCTAGTCCCTGCACTTGGTAAAACAGTAGCTTAGTCCACTGAGCTATCTCACTGGCCCTTCTAACCAATTTTAGTAGCCTTTTCTGTTGCTAAATTTGTGGGATCTTAACTATTGTATGTATATCTGGGTGTAGATTTAGTTTGGTTATGGCAAATTGAAGTTCTATGTGCATCACTTACTGTATGTCTGATCTTTTTTCCATGCTTTGGAAAAAAGCTTTCTCTTACTAATTCTGCTAATAGTCCTTCTGCAAATAGTCATTTGTTGTATCCCCTGCTTTTTAGTTGACAAGTATCTGTCTTATATTGCTTTGCTTCACATCATCTTGTAGCTGTTGAATAGTTATTTTCTGGTAGCTTGTTATTTTTAAGTTATTTCTTTTTGCAATCACAAGTTGTAATGGTGTCTTCAAGGTCTTAAAGTCTATCTTCAGTTTCACTAAAGCAGATTCACCACCTGTTAATGAGATTATTAACTTCCTGGATCTCTTTTTGTAATTTACTTTGAATAACTATCATCCATTCTAATCCTTTCTTGTGTTGCTCATTTAATATTTCTATTATTTTTCTATGCTCATATTTTCTAATAACTGTGTCTTTAGGTGTGTTGAGCAGTTCTCTCATTATTGCCATTTCTTTTTCTACCTGACAGGTTATTTGTAATCTAATTTCTTCTGACTGATGGAGTAGTTTCATTACTTTAGATGATATTATGCCATAAATTTCAGATTTGTGAATTTCCATTTCTTGTATGTCCATTTGTTCTGGGACTTATTCTGGTCAGGTTTGAGGTCTGAGAATGCCTTTTGCTCCTTTAATTTTATATTTTCGAGTTCCTAAATTCAAGAGGGCTCAGCATCCCACCCTTGATGTTGTGAGAATAGGGTGTGTCTCAGTAATTGTCTGAAAGCTTTCTGGGGCTTTCCTGGATTCTGCAATGGTGAGGGGGGTCCTATGTCTCTGTATTGGCTTTCCTCTCTGAGAAGCCGTCCTTATTTGCCTACATCATAATCTTCACTTCTTGTAATGGTACCACTTTTGTTGGACTAGAACCAGCTTATATGATTACATCTTACCTTTTCAAAAGCTTTATTTTCAAATATAGTTGGTTTGTAAAGACAAAGGAGTCACAACTTCCATGTATGTATTTTGGGGGACATAATTAAACTATAACTGTGCCTCTGAATTTCTTGTCTATTCTTCTACCTGGCTTATGAACATGTCTAATGGGAAATTCATCTCTCAGTGGTTGGTTCCCTGAGCATTTGTGGCCCACAATATATGCTGCCTACACAATTAAACCATAGATCTTATGAAGTTTAGAAAACAATTTTGCACAACAGAGAGGGAATAAGGGCTTCAAGGAAGGTTCTATGGGACATGGAGTGAACTTCAGGGTAAAAGTAGAATTTTAGGGCTGGCCGGATAGTTCAGTGGATTACCATGCCTGTTTAGGCAGATGCAGGGGCCAAGGGTTTGATCCCCAGCCTGCTGTGCCAGCCCCACTCCTGAGGCAGGGAGAAACAGTGAATGAGATTGGGCTAGAAGGCATGCACCTGTAATATGAGCACTTGGAAGGCTGAAAAACAAGAAGGATCGTTACAAGTCTGATCTGGGTAGTGAGACCCTGTAGACCCTGTACTAAATACATTAAAAACAAAAAACAGTAGATTTGTAGTAGAAGTATAAAGAGCTTTCTCAAAAAGTTGAATGGCATTTTCAAAATAATTGAGGTTGAGAGAATAATGGGGTGATGAGAAGAGTCAAAGCATTTAGGATTCTTCATGCTCCCAACTTCTAGTCCAACGTGGACACTTTCACTACTCTCCGCAAGGTCATTTCTCTGAATGTCCCCACCGGAACATTGCAAGTTCAAGTGCTTTTTGGATAAGATTTAATGCTTTCTATCACTACTACCACGTTTACCAAACTCCCTTCACTGAGATATTATCTACATTGATTTGATTTCATTTACTTAAACATCCCCTATTATCTATTTGATATATTTTCTTTAATTTAGATTTTGTTTTCATGCAGTCCATTTAAAATAAAACTTTATATGACAGCTACTTGAAAATCAGCATCTGTTGGGCCAAACAGAAGGAATAAGTATAAATAATATTATTACTAGTAATATAATTATGTACATAGTAAAACAGTTCTGTTTTCTACAATTTCTATGTATACTGTACTTTTGAAAAATTCTTTAGAATGAGTGTCTTCGTGTAAAGATTAAATCACTCTATTTCTATTTTACTATTTTTAGCAAATGTGAAATACTCAAATAATCTTAAGTAAGAATTTCTGGATTTTGAGGGTGGTAGGGTAGTGTGAAGATTGGGACAAATACATGAAAAGGATTAAGCAGAATGAATTTCCTGGGAATTTTGCCTAAATCCAAATGCCAATAGAAAGAACATCTTCATGATGGCTACACTGAAATGTTACTCCTTGGAATTATAAACAGGTTCCTTGTAGCTCACATTTTCATTTAAACTAAAATTAATAATATTAACATCAATAATAAAATTATTGCATGTGATTATAGGTTTATAATTCCTTGCAGTCTGATTTCCTCTATGAAATTGTTCAACAAATATTTTCTCCATTAAAAACTAGAAAAGAAACTTGAATTAGGACTTTAAAAGCTTATGCTTAAAAGACTCTTGATTTCCTAGTCCTGGCTAATTTCATCTGGCTTTATGACCTTGAGCAATCATTTCATTTCAGTGACACTGAGACTCTGATCCTATGAAACAATAAGTTTGGAACTGTTCCAGTGGTTCTCAGAGTGCGGTTCCCTAGCAATACTGTCAGCATCAGCAAGGAACTTACAAGAAATGCAATTCTCAGGCTCCTCCTCCGGACTTCCGGTGGGTACCAGATCCTCTGAATTGAGGGCCAGCATTCTGTCACTTACCTAATCATCCATTTACATCAACCTCTTGGTGACATTTAAGAGCCAGTGGGTTAGAGGAAATGCAAAGCTCCCTTGACTCTGCCACCTACAAGGTGTTGTGATCTTGTGGCCTTTGAATTAGAGAAAGCGAAAGGCATCCTGTGTTAATATTAGGAGGGAAATATTGTTTCCATAAGCTGCTTGGAAAATGAAGTCGCTGTTAGCAACAGTCACCTGGCCTAACTAATGACTACAGATCCCATGGGGAGAAAATCCGAGGGAGGGTTTCTTTAGCCACCTGGAAAGGAAGTACTGACAATATGGGCGATTTCTCCTGAAGCTTAGGGATGGGAAGAAGCAAGCTAATAATGTCTTCATTAGGAAAGCTTGGCAGCGTCATGCATCACGTACAGAAACACAAGTGGCGAATGATCAGGCTTCGGAATAGGATTGTAAACTACTCCCAAACATCCCTGGTAATCACTTCCCAAAAGGTAGGAAGAATAGTTTTGAGGGAGGGCGCAACCTATATAGATTAACGTAAGACCTAGAAAAGAGAAAGTTCCACAACATCCAAGGCCAGGAGGCATTTTCTGTCTCACCGATTCCTGAGGGACCCACAATTTCCCCAGCAAACAAATTCATCACAATCCCAGCGGAGTTTATGCAGACACAGAAGCCTAATGAGTGGGAGCTGGAATGCTGGAGCTTGGGAGAGGGAGGGAGAGGCAGAGAGGAATGCCAGCACCATCTAGTGGTCCGGGAGACGAGGCTGTTGCCCTCACCAACAAGCTGAGAATAGCTGGCTCTAAAGCAGCGTGTTTAAAAGAAAACCTTTAATACAGCTTAATTGCTATTCCCCTGGGAATTATGTGACACCCCCCCCCCCCAAGCTCCTCACCATGCTTGAGTACGAAGTGACAGCCCTAAGACTAATGACAGAGATTAGTGGACAGGAAGGTGCTACTAGATCAAAGAATCCTGAATATATTAACAATTCCTTCTAATTCCAAGGAACGCCAATATCTGCGTGTGGCAGGGTGCGTTCTGGCTTCAAATTAACCCAGAGAGTAAGCCCCAAAGGTAAAAGCAGGACTGATTCACTCGAAGGGGACAGTGAAGACTGGAGGGATGTTACCTCAGCGAAGTAGACCTCTACACAAAGAAAGAAAAAAACAAATCAACTCCAGTCTGGCCTCTAATACCAAGCCTACATTCTTTTGTATTTTTAGCAAACACTGTTGATGTAGGCAGCTGAGTTACACAGAAATATTATAGGCAGTCAGACAGTGCTAGGGCCTGGAAGGAGACAACACAGAAGACATCTCGCAACTGTGATAGGGATGGATACTCCTGCTGTGAGCCACGCCTAAAGACCAAAGATCAAACAAATGCTAATCTCCCTAAAGATTAGCATCTGGGATTGATCTTCACCATGAGAAAGTCAGGAAGTGACTGATGGATACTAGGTAAAGTCCTTCTTTTCATTCATACTCTCTTGCTATATGACTCCCTTTCCCATTTGGTCCTGAGCTTAATCCATTCCACCTGAACAATGGTGCTTGTAATGTCATTGGTTGACCACAGTTTTGTTCCACCCAACATCCACCTAAGTGAGTATCAATTTTCTCCACCTTAGCTCCACATGGTTTTATAGTATAAAAGTCCCTAGAAGAGACAGCTTCCTGGAGACACCCTGCTAGGGCCCAGCTCATCTCTGTCTTGGACTGGAGCTTTCTCTCCCTCAATAAATATATTCTGGGCCCAGGGAGATGGCTCAATAGAATAAATACTTCCCTGGTTTGTGCAAGGGTCTGAGTTTGATCCCCAGTTCTGCCAAAAAATAATAAATAAATTCTGCTCATAACCTCCCTTTGTTCCAAAAATTCATTCTTCTATTTTAGAGAACACAAAGTCATCCATGTCAGGTTCGGAGATCATTTTCCCTATGTCATTTGGAGGTTCCTTGTATCATTTAGAGGTCACCCAACTGAGATCACTTTTTCTCCCTGTATCACTGCGACAAGAATTCTGTCCTTCACAGAATATCACTTTAATGGAAAGGGCAAGGTCACAAAATAACCAGCAAGCAAGCAAAATTCTCCATGGGGAAATTGAGAGACAGAACCCGAGCATGACCCCTGCTCTGTGAGTGCTACAGGCCAAGATCTGAGTCATGAGGACCACCAAGAAGTATGTCCAGTTCTTTTAGTTGCTATACCTCCTCATAGCTAACATACGTTCTATACCATCTCATGCAGTAGATCATCTTGCTCTTCTTAAAATTGTTCTATGGATTTTCTAGCTCTCCTCCACATGACAACAGAGATGTTTGTCCACAACTCGTAGTAAATGTCAAACATGAAGTGATCCTCTGCTTGCCTTTGACCTTTCCTTTTTGCCATTTTCCATATCATAGTGCCTCCCCCAATACCCTCGTCTTCTAACAGAGGCACACGGCTCCTCAACGAGCTATTCTTATTGTATCACAAAAGCCTTCTGCTCACACTCTTGGCATGCTGCTTCACATTTATTAAAACGTTTCCTGCTCACCTTCCTAGTGGACCAGTCTCCCTACTGCTTGTCCAGTTCTCTGCATGCTGTTCTTTCACTGTCTCCTTTTCTTTTTATTTAATACTCATTACAAATGGAAATTTCTTATTTGTTTTCATGACACATTCCTCTATAATCTTTTACCCATCTGAGATGATTTCTGTCACATCTACCACATACTTAGACCATAGTTCATAATCAATAAACATGATCTCAATTTCACCATGACTGAATAAACAAATGGGTCATAGTAAGTGTTCAGTTGATGTTTATAAACTTATGCTGTCACATTGTTTAAGAAACAACAGCAAATTGTGGAGAAGAGAGGCATTCCATGAATGATACTAAGTGGGTCAATTGGATAGGCACATAAAAATCTGAATTTTAAATTACACCATGCAAAATTGGTAAGGTTCATTTCGTATCTATTTGTGAAAGATAATAAAGCACATAAGTGATATCAGAGCATAATGTAGTTATTACCTCAGGTGGTAAAGTTATTTTTAGTAAAAGTGTACATAAAGTTAAGCAAGCATAAAGCAAATTTTAGATAAGTTGATTTATGTTGAAATTGTTTCACTAAATTGTTGAAAAGACAAGTCGCAGAGTTCAAGAAAATATTTGGAATAGTATACATAAAATAGAACCAAATTCAGAATAAATCTTATGAAGTAATGAAAAAAAGAAAATCCAATAAAATTATACAAATACTGGCAGACATTTGACAAAATATAGACAAACACACAAATGAAATAATAATTAACATAATCAGTTATCAGGAGGACATGGAATGATGACAAAATCATCAGATACGGATACATCTGTACTAGAGGATGGAAAAACAAGGAAGAAAGACAGGTAAATAAAGAAGTTAGACAACTGATAAATAGCACATAGATGGGGGTGATGGATAATATAAATATAACTGACAATGTAATAGATAGACAGACAGACAGATGCTAATCACTCACTAAGAAATGGAATATCTCTACTTTTCACTACTCCTGGTGAAAGATAAATTAAACCAAGTAGTCTGGTAAATTGATCTCAATGAGTTAATATATTTATTCCAGGGCCTTGCAACTTTCTTTATCTTTGAATGAAGAACAACAATTTAGATTTACCTAAAGATAAAAAAGGTATCCTCGTAGTCATGCTGTTAGAGAGAGTAAGCATTCCAGTAGTATTACTAGTAAGAGCTCCAATTCAGAAACAATTTAAATACTTATAAGCAATAGAATTCTTAAGTTTTGATACACATACAGAATGTAATAATATTAAGGAATTAAAAATAACAAATTATTGCTATGGCAAATAATCCAGCTGAATTTCTAAAGCCTAGCACTAGACGAAGTAAGCAACATAACATATAGTGGACAAATATCATTGCCTCTAGTTAAAATTCATGAACAGACAAAATTGATTTCTGATACCCTAAAGCATTTATAGAGGTTAATGTTGTTGGATAACATAATAAGTAATAGACAGCAGGGGTGACTGTGATATTTTCTATGTCCATAATTTTCTCTTTCCAGATATGTGTGGTTGCTGCACTGATGTGTTGACTTTTGTGCACATGTCATTAACTAGGGAAATTTATATAAACAAATTAATAGTTCTTTGACAAGATAATAGAAAGAGGAGGGAGTACTGAAGAAAGATGAAGGAGAAAAGAAAAATGTGATAAAAAGTATAATTGCTTTATCTTTTGGGACTTATGACCCAAATGATGACATGAAAGTTGACCAGCTGCTGGGCCCATGTCTTTGTTGAATTCTCATCTGCACTTTCTGGAAATCCTTGCCAGCAGTTACCATGTACTTCCCCACCACATTCACACCACCCATCTTTTAGCTTCCTGCATCTTCACCCCTTGCAGGGGTAATGAATCAGAGCAAGCCCAGATGTTTTAAACTAGTACCCTTCTAATTATATTTCCTGGAGAAGCCATATCTGGGACAGAAATATGGTTAGTGTTAAGGCTGACACTGGAGTGCTTGGACTGTCAAAAGCTTAAAGGAGAATAATTATGAGAAAAGGATACTTCATCCAGGTTGCCACAGAAACTTCGAAAACCTGGAAAAAGCTCATCTTGAAAAAGAAGCAATGTGGAGAGGTATTGGAAATGGTGTAATACGTGCTTCTACCAATCAAACCGTGAAACATCGTAGCACAGATCTCAAGAATTTAAAGTTGCAAGGTAGAGTATACAATAGTGCTCTAAATTATTTTTATTATATTTGGTTATGATATTCCAAATTAGTGGCATCCAATTCTGTGGAATCAAGATTCTCAAGTGATAGAACTATCCCAACACACAGGTTGAGACTATGCTTTCTGACTCATCATATATTATTTGGATTCAGAGTTTAATCGCATAGCTATGATGCAGAACTGTGCAATATTTTCAGCTTTCTAAGCTTTCCTATTAGTGACATGGAGACTAATAGCTACATTTATAATTTAGTTTTTTATTCAGCTGGGAATAAAGTTCTGAGGCTAGCACCGTGTTTGACATAGATAACATACTAAAATGTGTCAGCTAATGTGTCCAGCTCTACTGCAAAATCAAGAAGCATTTGGAAACCACATTTTGCAAAGACTTCATAGATGGTGCGTATCAACAAATTCACATCTTAGGGGTATATGCTCCGTACATATAGAAGTATCATACTTTGTGTTATTTCCTAAGAGGCAACTGTTTACCTGGGCTACTGAAAGCTAAATGAGGCCAAGGTTCAGATCTATTTAGTGTACCACTACTTCTGACTTGAGTACATTTTATTATCCTTATAGTATCTTGTCTGCCTTCTAATAGGCATGCAAAGACAATGCTGCAAAAATAAACACATAAACAATGTTTAAAGCAGAGTCAGCCAAATATCATCACTCTTCAAATGCACCAAAGGGATTTAAGACCCACAAGAATGTCCAATTTTGCAAATAAGCATATGGAATGAAATTTAAATTAGAAAGCCTGATAAACAAAAAATAGCTTTTAGCATAAATATCTCTCGTAAAATATTTGGGACATGTTTTTAGAAGAAAATGATAATTGCTTAGTAAAGTTCCAAGTTTTCGAGGCCCCCCTATGTTTCATGTAACAAATGTCACTATCAGTCTATTCTATTGTCAGAAATCAAAAACTATTAAATATGGAAGGGTGTGGTTCTATAAAAATATTTATATAAAGAAAATAAAGTGGTGTGTGTTTTTGTGTATGTGTGAACATAAGATACAGATTTTAAAGAACAACTTAATTTTATTAAAGCTTTGTATGAAAATGACTAACAGTTCAGAATGTTAACAGCCATGATATATTTCTTGATAGTTTTCATATAGCAGATAAGTTCTGGGTTCTCAGCCAATCTTATATTTTGCTGATGTGTCTAGCAACACAAAAAAAGGCCCATGCTTCAGCTAACAAGTAATTCACCTTCTTAAGATAAGTGTAAACAAATACTTAACACCTGAACTTTGTAATTATTCTCACTTATTATTTTATCTAAGCTTGTGATGCTATTATAAAAGAGATTCTATGTTGGCAAGAGATTAAATAAAGTATTTTAAAGTCTCTCTCTGTCTCTCTGTTTCTGTCTCTCTCTCTCTCTATATATATATATATATAGATAGATAGATAGATAGATAGAGATATCTATATATATACATATATATATATATATGTATAATATATATGTATAACATCCTTGTGGATCTTAAATTCCTGTGATACATTTGAAGAGGAGTGATATTTGACTGACTATGTTTCAATCATTATTTATGTCTTGAGTCTGGGCGTGGTGGCACATCTTGTAATCCCAGTACTGGGGAGGCTAAAAACAGGAGGATCACTACAAGTCTGATCTGTGTAGTGAGACCTTGTACAAAAAATATGTCTTCATTTATATAGGGATATATATATATATATATATATATATATATATATATATATATATATATTAACTTTCAAAAACATTGTAGAGAAATATACCTTCTAGAAATAATGCTCAGTCAAGTGTTTACTTGGTACATCATTGAGATTTATGACAGTATCCCTAATTTACAAAGAAAAATGATTTATTTAATTTTATACCAATATCCTACTCCCTGTCTTCCTAACCATACTTTCACACCCTACTGTTATTCTTTGTTTTATAACTGTCTCTAGTAACTTTTCATCTACGACCAAAATACTATTTTACCACATTTATTTTCTTTATTATTTGTTTCCTCAAGGAAGATGTGCTTGTCCTGAGCAGAGACAATCAGGCACAAATCTTGTCTTCAGTAAAGATAAAATATTTTACATTTCAGAATATTTACCATGTTCCTTTGCCTTCCCCATATCATCTTCACCTCCCATCTCAGAAGTACCTCACTTCCTATGGTTCTGAAATTCATTAACTAGATCACCACCGAGTGGCATCTGCCCCCCATTCCATGAATAATTCAGTAGGAGTCAGCATAGGTGTGGGGTGTTTGTGAGTTCCAGTGGCCTCTGTTTCAATGCTATTTCTTGTACTAAACAACTCTGCCATCCCCAGACAATCACTGCAGGACCATTTTCTCATCTACACAATAAAGTGATTGTGCCAATTGAAGTTATTGATGCCTTCTATCCTCAAAAGTACTCTGATTTAAAGTTCTTAAATTCACCTTAGTGCTCCAGTTTCTAGGAACAAAAAGCTAAAATAGGATGGTGGGAATAGGTGGGACAAATTAAATAATAACATCGCAGGCAACCAGGGAATGTGAGAACCAGTACATGGTTTTGCCAATCTTTGCAGTGGACTTGTTCTTTTGGGTAGCTGAATATAGAAGTTAGACAAAGAATTGCACTTCCAACTATTAGAAGGAACAGATAGTGATTTAATTTAATTTGATATAATTATTTTTACACATAATGTTGTAGAGTGAATTGTTCCATATTTCATATCTAATATATGCCTTATTTATAATAATGCCAATGAATAACCTATTACTATTATGGACTACTGGACCATATTGGATTATTTTGCTGAATTCATGCTCCTACAGTATTTAAGTGTCAATGGAATACCCATCTCTCACAAATCTAAACAAAAAAGGGATATAAATAAAGGACCATTTTGTATTGGTATATACAAAATAGGATAGATATACAGCTGCTTTCTCTTAATTCAGTGAGAAGAAAGATTTGTACTAATAGTGTTTGGACAGAATATCATGTCTGCATCTTGTACTATGAATAACTACTATGAAGATAACAATATGCAATGTATTAATTATTGTAACTATCGTAACCTGTTTTGAAACTGTCTGATAGCTATTTGTTTCTTAATGAAATTAATTTTAAAATGTCAAAAATAACAGTTCACACTTATTGAACATAAACTGAGTGAGAATCTGGGCTAATCCCTTTCCAGGAGGTAACTAATTTGAACTTGCAAGCATCTCTGTAAGGTACCTAACATAATCCCCATTTCACAGTTGAAGACACTGAGGCTTTAGTGATTAATATTTCCATTATCACACTGCTTTTAAGAGAAAGTGAAAAATTGAACCCAGAGAGTTATTGCTAGATGTACATATTTAACATATTTTGAAAGGGTTCTTCTCCACCACTGAATCAGTGATCATTTTATGCAACCTGTAGCTATGCTGTGTCTGCCTTCAAATTGTGGCCTTCAATATTTGTCTAGGCACAGAGAACTCACATTTTTTAGACCACACTCTTAGTCCAAGATAATTTCTTAGTATATTTATCATAAACTCAGAATGGTTTATTTTATGTTGACTTTGGACCAAATGATACCAATTTTTACTTTTAAATCTACATCTGAATATCTGGCACTATTGTAGAAATGAAAGTCTAATGTTTTGCAGCACACAATAATCAAATGACACTCACAATTTTAACAATGTGCATAAAATGATTTAAGTAATGAGGTTGCAAGATTCAGAAATAATAGAAGTTTAATTAACTGGCTTTGGCTATAGAGAGATATTGGGATTGAGATATTTCTAAAAACAAATAATGTGATAATTAATTTTAAATACCATTATATCAGTAGCTTCTTGTCATTGCTGGGACAAAATACCTGACACCCAAAATTAAGGAAGGGAGGGTTTATTCAGGTCCTAGTTATTGGAGACTTCACTCTATACTTCAGCCCTCCATTGCTGGCTCCAAGGAGAGTGGCACATTGCAGAGGGTAGTAGTTCATGGCAATGGAATAGCAATGCAAAGGGATGAGATGCAACTGCAGCTTCCAGCAAGCCTCTCTCACTTCATTCCATGCTGACTGGGAAGCCTAGAGCTCCTCTGGCTTTCCTCCAGTGCCTTTGTATGTCCTTTAAGATCTATGTTACTGCAGGAAGAGCCCTCCATGCTGTAGGGAGGTGCTAGGACCTCCAGGTGCTAAGGATAGTATGTAGGACTACACAGTGTGCATGACCTCCCCTTGCACAGGATGAGGATGTCTACAAAGTAAGAACCATGCTCTCTGCTGAGTCACTTAATTACACTTCTCGGTTTCTCAAGTTGACACAATTAGGGATACTTACTACAACTATGAATGTACAGATAGCCACAATACATTGAAATGAACCAATCTGGCCCTACACATTCATTTTATAGATGGTTGTTAGATGATGAGGCCTCAAAGATGTAGCCTTTGTCCATCTGCATCAGTGCCTTTCTATACTGGATTTTATAGTGTGTGTGTCTGTGTGTGTGTGTGTGTGTGTGTGTGTGTTCCAGGCATAGGTGAGAAGAGTTTAGAAGGACCTTAACTTTCTATGCAGTGATGCAGCAGTACTCTGAAAATCTGAAGCTATGGAGCTTAAAAGGAAGAATATTTCGCCTAGACTATGCAAGGAGTGAAAAACACAAGAAAGACCACCAACTTAACATGATGTGTGTATCAAAACATTAGAATTAGTAAGAAAAAGGGATAAAGAGGATGAGATGCATAACTATCACTTGCTTTTAAAAAGCCACCTGCTTCTTGAAGTTATTGCTATTTTTGTTGTTATTCAGAGGTTTTCCACCTACTTTATTGAAAGGAGGTGTAAATGGAAGTCTACCAGTGGAGGATGGCATTCCAAAACAGATCCTTTGCTACTTACCTAGAAGAAGACAACTACAAGGAAAATGTCTTTCCTGATTTTGATTTCTAACTGTATTTGTGTTTCTGTTATTTTGTGACCAAAAAGCCAGAATCTACAGAATCAGTAGACCAACCTTCTATAAGCTCTTAGCACTTTTAGTTTGTGAATCACTGCCAACACATCGTTGATTTTCAATACAACTTTATGTAGAAAAATGAAAAACTCCATTTGCATAAACGGTTATTCATTTTGATTTATTTTACTTGTGACTAAAAATATTTTCAATTAAATGATGAACTGAGAGCTATAGAATGGTGTAGAGAAAATATGAAAGCTAAAATGATGTAGCATATTACAAGGCATAAAAGAAATTTCCAAGTAAATAAATAATCATAGTCAGTTAAGAAGGAAGAGCAAAGAAAGAGATGTACCACAGCTTGCATTAGCTTTCTTTTTCTGTAGCTCAGCAAATATTTAGGGGATAATATTTTTTTCCATCAAAAGTTGTCCAGAGTAATGAAAGTATGGCACAAATGAAACAGACAATTTCTTCTTTCAGGGTCTTTTATGCTAAGTGGCTAGGCAGTGGTGAGTACAGTTGTGTTTTTACCTAAATTGATCAAAGAAGACTTCCTTGAGATAGTGAACTTTGTACAAAGATCTGAAGGTCATAGGAAACCAGGTCCTTTGAATGTCCAATAGAAAAAAAATTATAGGCAGAGGGATATACAATAGGGTAGACCTCAGGAGAGATCATCCCTGCCATTGTTAAGGGATAATGACACTAGCATAACTGTGTCCTATCTCTTTTTTAAATTTTATTGAGAAAAAGATAGAAATGAGACAGTTGCAAAACTGGTCAGTAGGCCAGTTATAATGATTAACGCATTGCATGTCGATTTGTAGTAATTATTCATAGTACAAGATGAAGACATGATATCTCGTCTCAACCCTATTAGTTCAAAACTTTCTAATATATATATGTATGCATATATTCTGTATATACAAAATAGCATAGATATGCAGCTACTTTCCCTCAGTTCAACATGTCCTATATTTTAAGTCCTTTTAAGGATTCAAATTTATTTCCGATGGGCTATAAATATACTAGTGACATTATTAAAATGTATAACATAATGAGTTGTGTGTCTCAGAACTGTACTGCTGACAATAGGCTAGTGGAATGGTAGTGCTAGTTCAGAGAACATTTGGAGGGCATTACCACGATATAGACAAGCAATGGTAATTCATGGACAAGCTGAGCTCAATCAACATGGTAAGAAGTCTCGGCAACATTCATATATGCGAATGAGTGAACAGCAGCGTTTACCGATGGATGGAAAATGAGCTACAAATGCAAGAGAATATTTTATTTTCTCTTTCAGAGTCTCACACTGAGGAAATAAAAGCCTCAAATTTACCATTTTTTATAGCTGAATAATGATCCCTTGTTTAAAAATAACACAACAGTTTTATGCATTCCTTATTTGATGGACAAAAATCTAAAAGGTACAGTAGACAATGGGAAAAAAGAATGAACCAGTTCAAAGGGAAGGAATTATTGAGTTGTGGAGAAAGACAGAAAAGAAAAAGAAAGAAAGAAAGGAAGGAAGGAAGGAAGGAAGGAAGGAAGGAGGAAGGAAGGAAGGAAGGAAGAAGGAAGAAAGGAAGAAGGAAGGAAGGAAGGAAGAAGGAAGGAAGGAAGGAAGGAAGGAAGGAAGGAAGGAAGGAAGGAAGGAAGGAAAGAAAGCCTCTTACTTTATATATATATATTTTGTCCTCTTACTTTCATATATATTTTTTTCTTTCTTCTTCTAATTTTGTATGCATGTATCTGGTATTATGAACAACTCATTTGAAGACAAAACTATGCAATATAGCAATATTGTACAATTCATAGGTTTTATTTAATGAATTTCTAGATCACTTAGTTTTTCTGTTTTAATACTATTTTGTACTCACTTTATAAAAAAGCAAGAGGAGAATGAAGAGTAAATCTAAAGAACATATAGTGACAAACTGGAAAAATGGATTTGTTACTTATAAAAATGGCAGTTACCATGATGAATGAGATATTTGCTTTGGATTGGCTTTTTTTTACTTTATTGAAGTATAACTAATATACAAAATCTCACATATTTAATGTATATATTGTGATAAATTTGCACACACATCATTAAAACATGTTGAAATGCTATGTAGATATTTATTTTAGATATAAAATACAAAGGTGGGTATAGGAGTCTAGTATTTAAGAGACTCCAGGGCTACAGAAAGAAGAGAAGTCTTCCAAATAGAGATAAAATTTAATTAAATGAGCCTAGAAGAATTCACCCAAGTTTGAAGGGAGAAAGTGTTGAATTTCAAAGATGTTTGCTTGTAAAAAAAAAAATACATCTTCATTATCCATTCTTCAATTGACTGGCATCTGGTTTATTTCCAGGATTCAACCATGAAAAATTGCTCTGCTATAAACATGTGTGAAAATAAATGGCTATGATAGGAAATTTTCAGTTCTTCTGGAAAAATACCCAGGATGAAAATACCCAGATTGCATGAGATTTCCAGTCCTAGCTTTTTAAGGATTCACACACTGATTTCTGTATTGGTTCTACCAGATTGCACACTCATCAATAGTGCAGAAGCGTTCCTTTTTCTCCACAGCCTCTCCAGCACTGGTTATTGGCTGACTTATTTATGTTAGCCAATCTTTCTGGAATGAGATGGAATTTGGTGTTGTTTTAATTTGTAGTTTAAATGAAAAATAATGTTGAAATTTTTTTTTTCACATATTTACTTCCCATATGTATTTCTTCCTATGAGAAGTGTATATTCATCTGAGATGCACATTTTTGAATTGCTTGCATTTTTAAATTTTGTTGTAAGTTCTAGAACAATGGAGCAACAGTTGGTTATAATTTTTTTTCCAGTTTATGGGTTTTCTTTTTAGTCTACAATAGGATAAATTTGAGTCTTTTGTCAGTGAATGGATACAACTAGAGAACACTCTTTTAAGTGAAATAAATCAGAACTAATGTGCAAGCATCATATTATCTCCTTGGTATGAGAACCCAAAAGAGAAAAATGGGATCTGAATGGTACAATTCAGACATTGCTAAAAGGGAATGAACTTATTCCAAAGGAAAGAATGACTGAGTGGAGGAAAAGGATGGGGGAGCAAGTAAGGTGAAAGAGATTTATCTATGTATGTACAATGATATACATTTATCTCTATTTGGATAAATACATTGTACATTTCTGCTGGTCTATGAAAAGCAATTAGTGCTTTAATTGTTGCATCTTCTTTGTTCAGTTGTTTCTACTTTTTCTCTCCTTAATTTCTCATACATTCCTTTCTTTTTTTCTTTACTCTCCAAATTTTACAGGCATCTATTGGTAATATAAATAAAGTACTGGAAGACAACAGTATGTATTGTAACAAATACTGTGAAATTCGTGTTACTTTGTTAAATGAACATCTTGTATTGTACTTTTTCTGATTTAATTCTAATTTGTGGTTTCTTTAAAAAATAAAAAGACAAAAACTAAAAAAAAAAAAAGTATGCTCGGTTTCCTCCAATCATAAGGGAATCAAAAGTAGCATATTTAACATCAAAAAAAACATTCCTAAATTTCCTCTGGATCTAGAAGAGACCTCCTATAGGAAAACTAAACCTGAGCAACAAAAGCAAGACAGGACGCTTCACTATCCCTGACCTGAAAATGTATTACATTTCTACTATGGTAAAGTCAGCATGGTAGTGGCCAAAAGCAGACCTGAGAATCAATGGAACAGATTTGAAGATACAGCCACAATTACAAATATACTCAGCCTCTTTATCTTAGAACAAAGCAACCAAACATGATCAGTGGAAGAAAGATAGCCTCTTTCATAAATGCTGCTGAAGTAATTGACTCTCCATAGGCCAAAAGATAAAATTAGATCCATGTGTATTACCATGCACTAAACTACAGTCAAAAGTTGTAAAAGACGTACCTATTTAAGCACAAACACCAAATTTACTGAATGAAACATCAGGAAGAAATCTTGACTGCATGGTAGTAGGCAGATAGCTTATGAACAAAAGCCATACTACATGGGAAATACTTCAAAGAATCAGCAACTTGGATCTTATCTTATTGAAAATATTTGCACATCAAAAGAAAAAATGATCAGAACAAAAAGAAAACTTATAAATTGGGGAAAAATAGCCAAATGTCCTTCCAACAAAGGACTTCTGTCTAGAATACATAAAGAATTAAAGAAAATCAGACTTCTAAAATTCAAAGAACTAATCAAAAAGTGCTTATCTGAGATGAATACAAACTTCTCAAATGAAGAAATACAAGTGGAAACAAAAGTTAAAGAAACTATTGAATATCATCAGTCATTTGAGAAATTCTATCTGAGCTTCTGTCTCATCCCAGAAAGAAAGTCTATCACCAAGAAATCAATGTACAACAAATGCAGATAGACTATGGGGAAAAAATAAACACATGTCTGTTATTGGTGGTAGATCAGAGTAGTACAATCACTGTGGCAATCAGTGTGGAGATTCCTACCTAGCTATTCCTCTCTTTGGTATTTTTCTAAAAGAACTGAAAGCATCATACCATAGTCATATTTGTGCACTCCTGTGTATACCAGTATGGTAAGTCATAGCTAAATCTTGGAATCAACCCAAACGTCCATCAGTGGAGAAATGGATAAAAATGATGTGCTGTTGTACACTGGAGTACTTCTCTGCTATAAAGATTAAACTGGAGGCTTTTATAGGTAAATGAATGCAACTAGAGACTGTACTCATAAGTGATATAGCTCAAGCTTGCATGAGGAAAGATCACATTTTTCATTAGTGTTTGTATCTGCAAGTGTAAATCAGATCCAAAAGGTAAAGTAGATATGGGAAAGTGAAAATATGTGCTTAGAAAGAAAGAACAATTGGGATGGAGAGGAGAAAAGTAGAAAGGGAAAAGATATATTACTAAATTGTTTATATATAAACAAACTATATATATATATATATATATATATATATATATATATATATATATATATATATATATTTAGTACAGGGTTTACAAAGTCTCAATACAGAGATCAGACTCTTAGAGATCCTCGTGTTTTCAGCCTTCCAAGCACTAAGATTACAGGTGTTCACCACTATGTTCAGTGTCAGTTGGCATGTCAGTGTGCCCTAGGAGCAGTGTGCCCTGCATGCTGGGGATTGAGCCTCAGTTCTTGTGTCTGCCTGAGCAGGGGCTTTAATCTGCTGAGCTATATCTGGTTGGCCCAGTATTACTAATTTCTATTAGTATGTTGAAATGAACAGTTACTGCTGATATGGTTTGATCACTCTTTTATGCCTGTATCTGGTAATCTGATTAACTACTTTGAAGATAACAACATGTACTATAATAATCATTGTTATTTTATCAACTTATTTTGAAATTCTGTACCATTTTTAGTTTTTATTAAAATTTAAAAAAAACTACATTTTATAAACAGACGTGGCAGACATAGCAGAACATAAAAGTAAACTAAATCTGAGAAGAATTTGATGAAACAGACTGCATAGTGAATTAGCATTACATTTTGAGGATATCTAAGGGTATTGTGATATCTCAAATCTATCAGTCTGAACTCCAAACACAAAAAAGCGTTGGATCAGAGTTATAAACTTCTGCATCCTTCAGTGAGAAATGAAGTGAATCTGATTATTTTCTACTGATTTGTCAAGATTGAAAAGGGTAAAAATTCGGGACCCTGTTCATCATGCAGGTGGTGGGAGAATTTTCTGGGTAGGTAATGCTCATAGCATGATGGCTGATCCTTTTTTCCCTTCAAGAATTGTACTGTGGCGTTCTATTGTGATAGCCATTTGCTGAGCACAACAAGAAAGGCTTAGTCATTCTTTATCGTACAGCTACATGGCAAGTAAAGTGAAAAATTTCTGAGAAAGAGATGAGGAAATAAAACTAGGAGGGAGTGACAGAGGGAAAGAGGGACAGACACACAGGGGATTCAAGGTCTTGTCAGTGTACATCACTGATGAACAAGAAGGAAAAGAAAAATCTATCTGATGGAGTAAGAAACTCCTACTTGCTGGGTTTCATAAAATACAATTAAGTTTTGGCAGCTAGGCAAAATGAAGGAAAACATGAACACACACACACACACACACACACATTCTTAAGCTGCTACCAGGTGTGACAGAAAACAAACAGCGTCAAGGTAGATTTGCTGAAGATGAAAATGATAAAGAATAGATAGACAGATGGATAGATAGACAGATAGATAGATAGATAGATAGATAGATAGATAGATAGATAGATAGATAGATAGATAGATGATAGATAGATACTGTGTTAGTATATATATATACTAATATATATATATTAGTATATATATATTATATAAGTATATGTAATATATACTTAATATCCTGACTGAATAATATGTACACAAGTGTATTTTTGTTTTGCATGCTACTTTTTTCTCCAACAAATAAAACTATACTGTCTCAAATGTTTTGTATGTGGTATCCATGAATTTTAACACCAAGAAAACTCAGAAAAGGACTGTAATGAACTTGCCCTGAATTAAAAGTCCTCACATTTTCATAACTAAAAAAATCAATTGGATAAGTGTTTAAATCTTTCAAGATAATTTGTCATTTTTAGAATTTGAAAGCACATTAAAAGAATTCATGAATACATAAGGATTAATAAAAGAACTATCTGTGTTTATAATGAATTATTAATAAGGTCTGTGAAGGACTTCTGTAGCATGATGCTTTGTTAGTCCAACAAAAATAAAAAAAAGAATGTATGTGTTAGATTGACAAAGAGACAGATGAAGCCACTAGATTTTTCAAACATAAATAAAATTTTCTTGTTAAACAACTTTCTGTCTAGGATTCCCTGTCACCGTTTTCATACTAATCTTAATGATGCAATCTGGTTAGTCTTCCCTAAATCCTGGATAAATTAAAGATGTTTCACTCAAGTTATATACTAGCTAGATATTTGGAAAACCTGTGTTTCAGCAATAAAATATTTATTGTGTATTTATTGGAGTTAATAATCTATCTTGAAAAATTAGGCCTGTAAAAATGTTATCAAAACCTAGTGTTTAGAGGACTTTATTCTTTGTAGTGCATATCTGGGACACATAATGCCTACATTTATCACTGGGAATTAGTACAGGCGAATGACGCATCTGAACCCATTCTTGTTATCGCCTTCCTCCCATCCTTTCCTTGCATCGCTTAGGCCCCTTTGACAAAGAACCTATCTCCCTGCTTTTGTATGGACATCTCATATAAGAAAGCCGGGCAGTATCTACTCTTGGGCGTCTGATTTATTTCACCTAACAATATGGCCTCAAAGTTTATCCATTTTCCCACAAATGACTTAAATTTGTCTTTCTTAATGACAGAATAGTTAGGGTTTTATTATTTAGATAAGGGCAAGATCTTCCAATGAGACCTGACCTGAGTGTGGTTTTAGTCTTGGGAGAAATGGTTTCTCTAGGTCTGTGAGGTATATTCCTGGTAGTTTGATAGGGATTACATTAAATCTGTACAACAATTTTGGGGGTATGGTCATCTTCACAATGGTGGTTCTTCCTATCCAGGAGTAGGGGATATCTTTCCATTTCCTGAAATCCTCTACAATCTCTTTTTTCAGAGTACTGTAATTTTCCATGAAAGATCTTTGACTTTTTTAGTTAGTTGAATTCAAAGGTATTTCATTTTCCACCGTGCTATTGTAAAATGTATTGTTTCTCTAATTTCTCTTTCAGTTTGTTTGTTATCTGTGTAGAAGAATGCTACTGACTTTTGGGTATTAACTTTGTATCCTCCTGTGCTACTGAATTTGTGTATCAATTCCATTAGCTTCTTGGTGGGGTGTTTTGTGTCTTCCAAGTAAAGTATCATGTCATCTTCAAATAATGACAATTTAACTTCTTCACCTATTCTTATTCCTTTTATTTCTCCCTCTTCTCTAATGGCTCTAGCTAAAGATTCCAGAACTTTATTGAATAGGAGGTGAGATAGAGGGCATGTTTGTCTTGTAGTAGATCTGAGAGTAAAAGATTACAGTTTTTCCCCATTTAGAATTATATTAGCAATTGGGTTGTCATAGATGGCATTTATCAAATTGAGATAGAGGTTATCTATTCTAATTTTCTGTCGTACTTTGAAGATGAATGAATGTTGGACTTTGTCAAAAGCCTCTTCTGCATCAATTGAGAGGATCATGTGGTTTTTAGATTTCAGTCTATTAATATAGTGTATTACATTTATAGATTTGCAAATATTGAACCATCCTTGCATCTCTAGGATGACTCCTACATGATCATGGTGTGTGATCCTCTTGATGATTTGCTGTATTCTATTTGCTAGGATTTTATTGAGGATTTATGTTCATGAGGGAGATTGTCCTGTAGTTCTCTTTTTTAGTTGTGTCTTTCCCTGGTTTTGGAATCAATATAATACTTGCCTTCTGTAATGATTTTGGGTTAACTGCTTGCTATTCAATTTCATTGAAGAGTCTGAGCAGTGTAGGGCCTATATCTTCTGTAAATTTCTTATAGAATACAGCTGTCAATCCATCAGGAATGACTTTTCCTTGTCAGCAAGCTTTTTCTACATTTTGCATTTCATTGGCTGTTATTAGGTTATTGAGGTACAATTTGTGTCTTTATAGTTTGCCAAAAGTAAAGAGGGTAGATTTTACGATGCCTGGGCCTTGCTTGGACGGCAGCCACTCAGAGTTTTAGAGAGTGTTATGGAACTCACATATTAAAATTTGATTTTATATCTAATTATTTTTATTGATAGATTTTTAAATACATAAAGGGAGGATCACTTTCACCATAAGGAATGCACACACACACCTCCAGTCTTTTCCCATTTCCCCGTCCCTTTGTCTCTTCTCTTCCGTATCTACAAAAAGGCTTGTTTCCAGTTTTCCTGTTGTTTTCATTTCCCTTTTTACCTTTCACCATCGTATTGCCTAGTTTCTTTTCATTTAAATATTTTCTTCCTATATTACAATAGAATATACATTTTGGTTCTTATTTACTCGTTCATTTTCTCAGACTACATATATCATGTGACATTTACAAGTCTGTAATATTTATTACACTTTGGAGTGTGGTCTCATGGTGTGTCTATTTACCTTGAATTGTCTCAGGATTATGATTCTTTATGGCAGAGTAGCTGTATAAAAAGAAAACCTGAATCTTCTTTGTTCATTAATAGGTTGACATATATTTGGGATATTTCTGAAATTTAGGTATTATAACCCATAGTGCTACAAACAAGAGTGTGCATATAACACTGTGGGTGTGACGTTTTTAATCCTAATAGGAATATTCAAAAAGGAAAAAAGCTGGGTTAAATGTAATTTCTAGTTTTTTTCTCATAAAATGATTTTTTAATTAATTTTATTAAGACAAATAGCAATGAGACAGTTTCAAAACAGGTTAGTAGGACAGTTAGAACAATTAACACATTGCATATTGTTTTCTTCATAGAGCTATTCATAGAACAAGAATCAGACATGATATCCTGTCCAAACGCTTTTAGTACAGGTCTTTCTTCTCATTGAATTAAGAGAAAGTGGCTGTGCATTTATTCCCTATATTTTGTATAAACAAATAAAAAATGGTCCTGCATTTATATCCCTCATTTTGGTTTAGTTTTGTCAGAGATAGGTATTCTATTGCCATTTAGATATTGTGGGTGAGAGAACAATCTTCACAGTGGCTTCACCAGTCCACACTCCCATCTCCTTGGAGAAAGGTTTCTTTATCCCCAAAGCATGACTAGCACTTATTATTACTTCATTTCATGGAAATAGTCATTCTTTTGGGGATTAAATGGAATCTTTTTAAGTTTCATTTTTTGAATGTCCAGTGATTTTGAACATTTTCTCACATATTTATTTCTTGAAAGGTCCCACTTGCAAAGAACTCCCAAATGCATTTTATAGCATAGCCTTCTCCACAGTTATAGACAAATGGGATTACCCTGGTCAGGAAACTGAAGCTCATGTTTAGAGTCTTGTCTTAGACTTGTGACATAAGGAAACCAAAGAGCTACACAGAGATAGACTAATTCCAGGTAAATGGGTGCAAAAGAAATCAGGTGACCAGGGTAAGAAACCACATATTTATGGTTAGTAGAGAATATTATCCTCCAAGAGGTCATGGGTTAAGATCTTCCATCTCATTCAGTTCCTTGTCAATTGTAGTGAATGAGAAAACCCGAGCTTCTGTTCTGTAGTATTTATAGGGGCATGATACATGAGTTTCTCCACATTATGCAAAAAAAGTTTATTTTTCTCCCAAAGCTGCCTTTCTTCAAAAGAACTACTAAATAAAATGGTTTATTTTGCATGATTGATTACAGCAATCGTGGCTCATATATCTAAAGGCTGACATTTTAACTCACATCTTCTTTTCAATTGAAGGAAATGAAATGATTTTCCTATCTTGACATGATTGATTATTTGGAAGCTGAAGCCCAAAATCTATACGAGTTCAATCTATAGCTCCCACCAACTGATAGCATGTAATCAAAACTTATTAAAATCATGCATGACTTGCAACTGCAGCTTTATATTTGACAGGAAGTAAATATAATGGGCTTCTGCCTTGAAGCTTCACTTTTGTATTAATGTGGTGGTTGATATATCTATTTATGAGAAGATTATAGGGGTGTAAATTTTACCTGTACAGACAAATGGTATTTCCTTTGTATTTAATCTCCATAAGATATTGAGGAAATCTGAAATAGTGACAGAGCTGAATGTTTATCAGCGGTGGATCTATAAGGAGTCTCTAATAGCATACTGTAAGTCCTAATAGCATGCTTTTTCCTGCTTTTCTAAAAGGTACTTCCTTTAATCCAAAACCAGAGCAGAATCTCAGCTATAAAGATGAGTCACCAGGGTGCACAGGCTGAAATTTACACACTCTAGTGTCAGTCGAGTTATTGAAGAAGATTTCATCCATTTAAAGTTACAAGGCAGGATATGGAACATAGAGACCGGTGACTGTTCCAAGGTTTGGCACTTTTATGGCAAAATCAATGCTTAAGTTATCATTTCCCTTGCTTTAATTATAATTCCAATTTTCTTTTTGGATGGTGCAGATCAAATAAAAATAGACCATGTCTCTTCATTGTAAACACAGCCCCATAAATCTGGGTTCTGTCACTGTTGAACTCTACCTTGGGCATTTAACCCTGCTTCCTTGTTCTTACGGTTAATTCTGGCTGAAGATTTTGCAAGGCCAAACAGAAAGACTCCAAGAGAGCCAGTGGTCACAGAATGCCATTGATTAAGACACCCAAAGTGTTCTAAAAGAAGCCAATATTCCAAGGTGCTTTTCCTAAGATGTGAATAAATAGATATTGCCCTTCAAAAATGTTTTTATTTTTCAGTTAAAAGCTAATGTCTTCCTTAGATCTTTGTCTCTTTCATCTCAGTTTTTTTACATCTCCTAGAAATGTAAGGCTTAGGATTCTTACCCTATGACTAGAAATATGATGGTAATCAGGAATGATTTTTATATTTCCTCTAATACTCAGAGAGTTTGCTGTTGAAAGGATAAATATTATTACTGAAAAGAACTGTGATAATGAGTGAGGAAGGCTGTTTTACAGAACAAGAAACGTTAGCTAAGAAGAGCAAGCAAGATTCTCTTTCAAGAATTAAATATGGAGTCAAATCAGAATAATGTCCAGATGGATACAGTGAGGACGTTAGGAGGACAATTTTGGGAGGAGCAGCATGTGCAAACCACCATGTCGAGCTGCCCATAGAGCATAACTGATTTGTAGAAGTAGGCTAGATTAGGGATGGCTCTACAAATACTGATAAAAAATTCTACTTCTTTCATATATCACTGAGAAGCCATGTACATATTTATTTATCTTTTATTATACTGTATATAGTATATATAATGTTGATCTTGGTAGGTTGTTACATGTACCTATCAAAATTTAATCATTTTCTTTCCTTCACAGGAAAGAAATGTAGTAAGTAATGATGGAAACAAAAAGAGGGAAATGAAATCTTTATTTAGCTAAAGAAGACTAATACGTTTGGACACTTCTGTTTTCCCACATTTTCCCTCTGAAACATCATACTCTGTTCAGTATAATTTTTGTATAAACAATTTAGGTAGCCGGGCATGGTGGCGCAGGCCTGTAATCCCAGCACTCGGGAGGCTGAGGCAGGAGGATTGTTGTGAGTTCGAGACCAGCCTGAGCTACAAAGTGAGTTTAAGGCCAGCCTGAGCTGCATAGTGAGACCCTGTCTCAAAAAGACAAAAATAAATAAATAAATAAATAAATAAAATTAAAAAAAATTTAGGTAATCTGAGTATTTCAAAGATGAAGCAAACCAGCCCTCCTGCCATGAGTTCCATATATCACCAATCTATTTATGAATGTCGTTTCTTATAAATCAATCTGCATCCATCTCCACAAAAGTACACTTCAATTTAAAACACCAATAATCTGACAAAGTATCAAACTCAAGAAAACTGTAAAATTGAAATACTGTACAAATCTCAAAATCCTATTCATTATTATTTTGCATAAATGAGGGCTCTATTTCGCAAAGCATTGAAAAAAATTTTACATCATATTTCAGAGAACAATGAGTTAATATTAATTACATGCATGCAGATTTTGTGATTTTGTGTGAGCTTTATTATTGCCGTCAATGTAGCTTTCATTTTATTTTATCTTTTTCCATTGGAATAAGAGCTACAGGAAAAAGCCTGACCTTCAAATCTTAGCTACAACTCAGTACCACAGGGAAAGAATGGATGTAGGAAAACACACACACACACACTCTCTCTCTCATATGATGCCAAACGTGACCATGAAAAGATATGACATCCTTGAAGATTTTTGGAAACTTCAAGGAGAGAATTCTAAGGTTTTACATAACACAAATTAGAAATAATTGCTCTTTCTTTATGTAATTAGTACAGGCCTATGGGGTCTCACTACACAGATTAGACTTGTAGTGATACTGTTTTCAGCCTCCCAAGAGCTGGGATTACAGGCACATGCCACCACACCCAGTCTCAACTGCCATCTCAGCATGCCCCAGAGGTAGGGCTGGTACCTTAAACCTGGATTGAACTCCAGTCCCTGCACTCTGCCTATGCAGGCATTTTAGTCCACTGAGCTATCTGGTTGGCGCTGCTCTCATCTACTAAATCAAGATGGCTAAAATCTAGAGACTTTTATTGTAAATTCAGCCAGCAACATTCACACTTATCTCAGATCCCTTTCCTTCCTGTTGTAATGCTCGGTCTTCTTCCATACTAGCCTTCTCTATGGCTCTGAGTAGTTACAGGCCTCTCTGTAGAGGACTCGCACGTGGTGCTAACATTGATGTTACAAACTTGCTCTTATGCATTTATTTGATGAAAGTAGTAGCCACTCATTTTCTGACGTATTTTAGAACCACGTTTCCCTTCACACTATCCAAACTACTTTCATTCACACATAAGGACTGTGGAAAACCAGTTAATTGTGCATCCATAATGTCCATTCCCTGTACTTCACTACTCTGTTCTACAATACCCCAGTTATGCACCTCAACAATGAAAGTATTAATAAAAACACATGAATATTTTTCTCATCCCTGGAGACCTAATTCTTCAAAAATATGTACACATCCTCCTATTTTTCCCTTAAAATTAGTAGGAAATACACACACACACACATAAAAGCACATAGAGAATTTTCATGCCAGGCTTACTATTAATAACCCAAAAATGGAGGGGCAACATACATATTTTGTTCAGTGGGCCAAGGAATAATTGCACTTCTTAGTTTATATGAATATATGGAGATCTAGAACTTTATGCTAAGTGAAAAAAAGTCAACATTGAAGGCTATATAGTATATGATTCTATTCATGCAACATACTCAAAAGGGCCAAACTTCAGTGATGGAGAAGAAAACAATGCTGTGGGAAACCTTTTTTGTTAAGAGGTGGTCCTAGAGATTATCCTTCTAGCAATGAAAGAATTCTGCATTGTGTTGTGTGGCTGTTTTTATCAAACTGTGCCTACTACACAATTGCAGGGCAAGGCACACACAAGAATTGAATGCATGGAGACACCATCGCTAAGACAGCAGTTTATTTAATACAGCGATATCACTTTCCCAATTTTGTGGTTTTATTCCAGTAACATAAATTTCAATCATCAGGGGAAAGTGGAAGATGAAGATTGAAACTCTTTTCAATAGTTTCAAACATTCTGATCAAGTTTTATTTATTTTCAAATAACAAGTTAAAAATTGATAATGTTCCTTCCAATGTTCTGTGCATAGTTTAGTTTCTATTTACCCGGTATAAATCTTTTTGCTTTTTACTAATTTTCTTTATGCTTTTATTGCCTTACCTTGGACTTCAGAATAAAATACAATGGGTGAATCTGAGTTAAAAAATCACAATTTTTACCCTACATTTGATTTTTATAAAACTTCCTTAGAGCTGTTTTATTATATTGAAAATTCTTTTGCAGAATATCATGCATTTATCCTCACTGGTGTATTTTCACTGGTTTTAACCTTCAATTTTAAATGATATTTTGCATGCATTATGCTATGTGATCTTCAAAATAACTCTAATATATCTCTCTTTCCTTTTCTTTATAGCTTAACTTCACTGAAACTTAAAAACGTTAGGTCACAGAGTCACAGAGCTAGCAAGAAAAGAAGAATTCGAGCCAGGTCAGTTCAGCTCTTCTATGCCATATTTATTTATTTATGCTGATTTTTAGATTGCTTCTATGCAAGAATGATATGACCCATGCCTTGTGTGTGTAATTTCTTCTAGTATTATGTTGCACAAAAGAGATATGGAAGTGACCTGCACCCTATGCTCTCCTGTTTCAGATATACAAAAATTATCATTTTGAAAATTGTGTTGAAAGGGTCTCAATGAATGTAAATAAAGATTTAAAGTGAGAGTGACTCCTTAATGGAAACAACCTAGTGATCTGAAACCAGTGGCTGAAAGCCCTAATATACACAGAATCTTCTTCCTCGTATCAGAAATGTCATCCCACTGAGCTGTGAGTCATACTGGAAGTGACAGACTTGGCTCTGATGCATGGAACTTCGTGTCCATTGCTTCTTGTGAAGGTAGCTTGAGGTTTAACTGCCTATGACAAGAGAAAGGAGCAAGAAGTGGCAAAAAGCCCCAGGGTGAAGGTCAGACACCTTAGGCTGTGAGTGAGCCCAGAGTGTCTGACCTTGAACTTCACATCAACCTGAAGGAAGTATAGACTCCATCTCCAGGAAGCGGGTAAAGCAGTAACATGACAGTTTCAAATGGGCATCTGCTTATTGTTGAAAACATTGTATGGTCTAGTGACTCTGAACCACTCAAGAAAATATTTGACCATCTCACACACACACACACACACACACACACACACACACACACACACAAACATGTGGCTGTTTCACAGACCTTGTGGAAGATTTCAACCTCTAGGTAGAACTTCAATTACAGGATCTTTTGTATGGAAGGAAATGTCTGGTTTGGAATGAAATGTCTGTAAATGCAACAAGAATCTAATTATTTTCTTTACTGACCCTTTGCTTTTTTCTTGATCAAATAAAACAAATATCTCCCTAATTTGAAATGTTAAAGAGTCATAAAATATAAGTATGTAAAAACTTTATATATAGCTTATATATAATGTATATATGTATACAACTATATAAATATTTATGTAACTTTAAATTTGCATACAATATCAAATATTAATACAATTATTGTGCTAACTACACTCAGGGAAAATAACAGCTTTGAAAAAACAATGAAAATTAAAACAGAGGTGAAGCTCCGAAGCTAAAAGTAATTAAAGTAATTCCCAAGTTTCCTGTGTTCCTGTAAATTCAGTCTGATCTCAATGTATAGACACTCAGACAGTGTAGAGGTATTCGTGCTATCTTGAAATGTTTTGATACATATGTTGGGCACTTTGAAGAAATTGCGAAGTGTCATATGTCTTGCATGAGTCTATACAAGATAAGCAGACTGATACCTCTCACTCCCAGGTGAAACCCTTATGGTCAAGTAGGCCAGGTGCTGTGTTTCTTTCATTTTCTATTATGAGATGGAAAATGCATCAGTAAGAACAGTTTAAAGGAATGAATTTCGGTTGGTCTTAATCCCTTAGCAACTATTGCAGCTTGTGGATACATTGTGTACTTTCAACATGAACAAAAGTAATTTCACTGTGCTATAACTTTGATTTGGGGTTTGTTTATTTTTACACACCGTCTATACCATCTTTACATGTACGATATCAAATACCATTTTCTGGCCACTTTAATCTTCACACTTCAAGTGAATTTTCATGAAATAAGTGAGGTATACAAAATTTGTTCATACTTTGAGGGACAGGGACATAGTGACACAGAGACAGATGTATAAAGATAGATTGCATACTTGAAAGTCAAACTTAATTGCCTCTTGATTAGATTAGCAGACTCCTGAGGAGGTGATTGAATCATGAGGGCAATCAGTCTACTCAGTGCATTGATACACTAATGTGCATAGCTGAATATGCTGCAGGGGTTGGGAATAAGTTGGTCATTGGAATCCATCTTTATAGGGAATATCTATTGCTAGTGGTCTTTCCCTTCGATCTGCCTCCCATTTGATGAGAAGTGATCAGCTTTGCTTTTCCATGCCTTTCTGCCTTGGTGTTTCTCACCTGGAGCCAGTTCATCACAGATGAAACTTCTAAAATTGTAGGTCAAATTAAATTTCCTAAATTATTCCCCTTGAAGTGGGCAGTGTTAGGGATGTCACATCTGTAATGTGAAAGCTGAGAAGTGTAGCACTTAGCATCTAAAATTTAAAAGATGGGCACCATCTATACCTTCCTGTCTTTGGAAAGCTCTTTATGAACAGTATCCAGATGGATACATTATTATCTACCCCATAAACCTGGCATTGCTGAATTAGTTTACTAGTAGAATGTGGTAGAAGCGACATTCTAGGACTTCCAAGAGTAAGTCCTATTGAGACTAAAAGCATCTCCCTGAATATTGTGAAATCCTTCAAGCAATCTAGTTTTCATATTCGAAAAACAACCCTCCCCAAAGTAAGCTCCACTGAGGGATTTCAGTTGCTAAACTCCCGATCCCCTAGCCCAAAACCAGCGTCCGTTTCCAGTCACAAGCATGAGTCATCTTGGCTGTCCACTGAACTGAAGCCTTCAGGTGACTTCTACCTCCACCAAGGAAGACTGCAAGAACATTCAAGATCTGACATGAGAATCATGAAACTGGTAACAAGCCAACAACAGAACTTGAGAGATGGCAGTGAATTGTTTCATTTCACTAAGTTCTGTGGTTGTTTGTTACATAGCAAAAAGTAACCTGAACACTATTTGATAGGTTTAGGACTTATTTAAAATAAATAAACACATATCTTCTAGCCTTTCTGCAGAAATTAAATTGTGTAAGCTACATAAACATGTTTGGTATCATACATGTAGTAATATGTCTATTAAACAAGACATTCATGTTTGTGACAGGTAATAAAAAAAAGCCATCAAGCATTGGAAGCATCAATGATTTGAAATAAAAAGTTCCACATCTCTCATTCTACTTGTGTACTGAAGCTGGCTCTGGCCACTCAGAGACTTCTGACAGGGCATAGTTGACACCTTCCAGACAGAGACATGAGCTCTGAAAGTGCAAATTTCAACACTGGAGGTTCAAATGTGGGAGAAACTCTCCACAGAAAAGCAGTTTATTAGGCTAGATTACAAGGGGCACCTGGTAAAGTGGCCCCTTTAGTTCTGGTTCTCAAGTTGGAAGAGAAGCACTTGGCTGACAGCATAATGACATGTCGTTTTTCTATTTTATACAGTTGGTTTTTTTTCTAATGAGTTGTACATTATTTGCTTTGTTTATTGTCTGTTTCCTGCTATTCACTAGAAGATGCACTTCATGAAAGGTGTTTCTCCCAGGTATTTACCTCAGTCCCTAGAATCCAGATACAGCACAGCTTGCACTTGACGGCTGACTATTAAACACATGGTAGAAACATGGGTCACCATTATCATCACCATCATCATAATACATTCATAATAGTGACCACATCATCCACATTTTAAAGACATATAGTAAATGAGCAGGGAGCTATAACCTAAGCAATATTATCAGTATCATCAAAGCTAAGAGACAATACCTAGAAGGTATAAGAGTACATAGACAGCTTTGCATAGGAGAAATAGAGAAAAAAAACTGTATCCCCTATTATCTACACCATTGTGCCAGATAAACCTAGGTTTGAATCTTCACTTCCCAATTTTCCAGGTAGGTGCTCTTGATTCATGACCTAAAGGTATGGAAGGACAGCACGCACTTTTCGCGCATCTCATTGTCTTCATTTCCTCTTGGTGATTTAAAAGGGTGAAATGTCAGGCATTTGGAGTCCTCACCACTTGCTCAGACTTTTGTTGCCTTTGCAGCCCTCCTGATGGCTCCTGTTTTAGGGAAATACTGTAGCTCAGGTACCCTGGTGCCAAAACATTCCCCAGGAATCATGTTAGCTGGCTGCTTATGTCTACTCCCTAGGAAGAGGCACATCCTGCTTTCTTCCAACACTTCGCTCACATCATGGTGATATCTGATAGCTGGATAAAGAGATTTCATGAAGGAAAACAGGCTTGGGAAGGCAGGGGCTGAGTGGAAGCAGGATAGGCCAGATCAACAAAGGCAGGCATGAAGTCAAGCACCCATCTTGTTTGAAATAGCTCTATAGTATGCGACATTTAAAGACCCAATTCAGAAATGGGCATCTGAGATGAATACACACTTCTCAGAGGACGAAATTAAAGAAGCAAATAAATATATGAAAAAATGCTCCACATCGCTAGTCATCCATGAAATTCAAATGAAAACAACACTGAGATACCATCTCACTCCAGGAAGAATGGCTATCATAAGGTAATCAACCAATAACAAATGTTGGAGAGGCTGTGGGGAAAAGGGAACACTTCTTCACTACTGGTGGAAATGTAGACTGGTACCACCATTGTGCAGGTCAGTGTGGAGACTCCCCAAAAGAGTAGGAATAGAAATCCCACTCAAGCTGGCTATCTCCCCCTACTGGGAATTTTCCCAGAGGAAATGAAAACATTATATCATAGTGATAAATATGTACCTATGTTTATAGCAGCTCAATTTGTGATAGCAAAATCTTGGAAACAACCAAGATGCCTATTACATGAGGAATGGTTGAAAACTATGTGGTATTTCTATATAATGGAGTATTATGCAGCTATTAAGAATGATAAGCTTGAAGCATTTATATTGAAGTGGATGCCACTTGAACATATACTCATAAGTGAAATAAACCAGACAAACATGTGTGAATATCATATACTCTCCCTAGTATAAGAAGCGAAAAGAAGAAATACAAATAGAAATGTACAACAACTAAAAAGAGTTGAATCAGATAAGGCAAAGTGAATGGAAGATGCTTCAAGGTACTAATCAGCTTTTCTTCTAGATGATTAACAACCTAAGTTCACCGATCAAAATTGGAGAAATAGAAGAGCCACAAGGCCAGGCAACATTTTGGCCCTAGCCTTTCAAGGTCACCAAACACTCAGGACATAGGAAAACCTGTACTGCAACATCATGAAACTCAGTTGAGTGCCAAATTTTCTGATCAAGGAGATTATGGAGCTATAGAGCAAAGAGATCAAAGTTGTATAGTGTGCCTGGGGAGGGTCACATGGAGAGAAAACTTTCTCTCAGTCTCTCACAGAGAGCAAACTGGTCAAGCATTGGCCATGACTCATCCACACGGATAACACAGACAAAGGATCTACAGAATAAGGTACAGGATTACAAGATAAACCCTGAGGGGACTTCACGGATCTCATCAGAAACAAAAACTACATGTTTTGGTATATAGGTCTTGCTCTCTCTCGGTCTTAACCATCCAGCATAAAAGTATAAAAATGAGGTATACACCGAGGGGCCATAATAATAAGTTGAGCTGTAAATGGCTACAGTCGACAACATCCTCAGATAACTCACTATTGTTGTGGAATGCTGAACTGTAGTGGATTGTGTTGTCGAGTTCAGGCACCTAAATTGATTGAATGTAATTCAAGAGTAGGGACTGTATCATCATTATATAGCACACTCTACTCATGCACACAGGGCCATCTTTGCTATACTCGAAAGTGCATCAGATCACTAAGTTGCACATAGGAGGAAGATTTCAAATATTATGGACAGAGTAAAACTTCTACTTTTATAGATTTAGACAAGGATGCCTGGGCTTGTTTTTTTGTTTGTTTGTTTGGTGGTAGCTTGTTTATTCAAGAAGTATGGAGAGAATGGTGAAGTAGACAGAGCTCCACTTTGCTACCAGTCACTTCACTTGCCGTTAAGAAGGTAGGCAAATTTAGAGACAATTATAAAGAATATGAGATTCTAGCAATTTGCACCCTTTAATTAACCCAACTATGTTTATAACCACAAGTTTCAGGAGGCATAATTTAGTAAACAGCCATAAAAATTCTATTACTCTGAAGACATTTTCTTTAACTCAAAGGCAAGGTCTTGAGTCCATCAGATTTTTATTTTGTTAAAATCAGAAACCTTCCTCTTACTCATTCCTTTTCTTTATCCCAAATTAAGGCCAAAAACACATTTAAAAGATCTATAATTATGATATGCATAAAGTTACATATTCATCTGGCTTCTCTCTACTGTAATATACAAAACTACAAAATTCATGATGTGAATCCACCTGTATCAGACAAGAACCATGGATCAAGAATGTCCATTGATACCACACCAATTGTATTTTCTGCGGCTTGAACCACAGAATCCTAAGCCTGACTGTTTTGATTAAGCAGGCACTTAAACAACTGAGCTAATGGATAGGCCCCCTAATAGTTCATAAGGATTTTTTTTTTTTTTGGCTGGCCCAGGATGCCTTAAAGGAAGGTCTGGTAAGGCATGAGCCAAGTTGTGTTTTCTAGCTTGGTCTTTTATGGTAGTTTTTCTGTGCATGGTTTCCTCTTTGTAGGTTTTTGCTGAAGCAAGTTTGACAAAGACAGGCCACGACAGTCCAGAATTTAACCTGGACCTCAGTGTCCTCTGTCTCAGGAAGGGTACGTGGTGTTTCATGGATGCTTTTGGCATTTTATTGATCTGACTTTGCCAATTTGTCCACCCCTGCACCAATTGCTTTAAACCGAGCTCACCAGACACATGAGTCACTGCCCCATGTCACCTCCTCACCCAAAAGGCTGAGGTTAATACTAGACCCATCTGAAATTCATGAAATGAAAATTAGCGATTTTTCTCTTCTGAAAAAAGATATTCTTACTATATTACCTTATGTTATTATAGTAACAATTCCATAATCACATAAGATAATATAATAAAGAATTCATGGAGCATAAAAAAATCATTGCTCAGAAAATTAGAGATTCAGTGTTAGAGGCCAGAAGATATCAGCATACTGCAGAATCTTCTTCTTTGAGTTTTGTGCCTTTAGCTAAGCTCTATAACTCATAATTACCTCCACTACTTATCTCAAAAATAAATACTGCATTCAGTATTATAACAGATATGAAATAAGATACAAAAAGAAAAATAGCATTTTATACTGCAAGAATAACCCTGTGTAACAAGTAATTTCAATGTCAGTGTTTTTAAACAAGTTTATGTCACAACTCTGTAAGTCGACCGTGACTCTGTTCTGACTGATGAGGTCTGGATCTTGCTTCTGTGGGTATTTGCAGGTAGTCGCCAGGTTTCTTCATTCCATGACCAGCAGGGGCCAGAGTATGTGCTCAGGACAGGTAGGAGAAGCTCAAGATGAGAAGGCAAACTACATAGGCATGACTAGCAGCTCCACTCAGGTTACATCTGCTGATATCGAATTGGCCAAGCCAAGGCACAGAACCAAGCTCTTGACTGGCACAGGAAAACATTCCCACTACCCTGGTAGCAGGCACTGTTAAAGCACACTAGCAAAAGATTTGGATACATAATTTTATGGAAGAAAAGGAACAAATAATTTTTAAAAATTGAAGCAGTCTACAATAAAACCATTGTGGGAAGCAACCATATATATATATATATATATATATATATATATATATATATATATATATATATATATATATAATTGTAACTGTTTCTTTGGAAATAAGGATGAGTAATGTCAGTTTAGGGAAATAATCTGAAATCTGGAACAGTATTCCTCTATTGCTCATTTAACGGCACCGACCCCTATGATCACTAGGATTCCAACCCAGTTTAGCAAATTTTTTTAATGTATTTGTTACAGGGTATCACTACATAGCTCGAACTTGTAGTGATCCTCCTGTTTTCAGCATCTCCAGTGCTGGGATTACAAGCTTGCACCAGCATGCCCTGAATCTGTAGCTGGCTTTTTGCACAGAGTTGTGGGATGGGTGAGACATGTGGTGCTAGGGATTGACCTCCAGTCCCTGCACTTGCCTAAACAGGCACTTAGTTCACTGAGCTATCTCTTGGGCCCTAGTTTAGCAACTCTAGCTGACTGACTACTGGTGCTGTACTTCCAATGTTCCCATCCTAGGTATATATCCTGTACTATGCTCTGGTTTCTCTTTAGATTGTGTAAATCTTTCATCTTAAACATCCCATATTTTCTGAACCTGACACATCTAACTGGATCCTCTGTTATCTCTTCTTGGCTGGAAATAAGGACAAGTAGTGCTTTGTAGTCAGGTCTGCAGGCCCACATAATAGCTGTCACACAGGATAAGGACAATAAGCATTCATTTACTCAAAGAGTGGAGCTAGTCACTATGGTGAAGACCCACTAGGACTTCTTCTTCCATCTCTCCTTCATAGCAAGACCTGTGCTCGTTGAAGACAAGCTGTAAAGAACTAAAACTGAAACTACATGTCCTATCCTTCCCTGGGACGCAGATGTTTAAAGAAATATAAAGAAGCATTTGAGGAAGGACTTTCAAAATGATGTTTTAAAGAGACATCCCCATTGCTCTTTTTTGTTGTGCCAGATGGAGTTCAGTGATGACTGGAATTCTGGGAGTCATTTTTAAATTATGAAAACAAACATGATGGTAGAGGGCTGGCCAAATAACTCCGCAGATTAGAGCCCCTGTTCAATCCCTGGGCCCACCGTGCCAGCCCCATCCACGGGGGCATGCCGAGGCAGCAATTTTGAGCATGGTGGCACACACCTGCAATCCCAGCTCTTGGGAGGCTGTAAATAGGTGGATCACTAGGAGTCCAATCTAGGAGTGAGACCATGAACACCCTGTAGACCCTTTCCAAAAAAAAATAGTGGTAGAGTAAAATGCTGGGAAAGGACTGAAGCCAATTACATTGTGCACCCCAGACTGGCAATGTCTGGCCTCCTCTGTTGGATGAAAAGGAGCTCTTAATTTCTTTCACTGACTGCAAGGGGAACATTCTTTTACTCATGGTTGAACACAACAGTGTCCAGGCTCCTTGTATGTGGTAATAGGATCTGATATGGAAATTTGAGGCATAACTGGCCTCTCATTGTAAAAGGAGCAGGGGCAGAAATAAAAGTCCATAAGGCAAGCTGGGGCATTTCTGGCTGTAATTGAAGAAGAAGCTTTAACATCCAAGGTCACATTAGAAAGCATTATCAGTTTTTTCCATTTATTTCTCTCTTTTATTGTATTCTTTGCTTTCCTTTCTGTACTTCCTTTCTTTCCTCATAAATCCCCTCGCCTTCTCTGTGTTCTATTATCCTGCCCTTCTTCTGTCTTACCCTCCCTTTCATAGATGAAGTCTGTACAGAAATCTTAAAATAAAATATCTCATTTGTGTCTCAGAGCAGTTCATGAAGACACTCATCTCTGTAATATTTAATGTAATATTTACTATAAAACAAAGGACAATTAAGTAAATTATACATAGTCATAGTTTTTTGACAATAAATATTGATCCTTTTTAATTCTAAATACTGGTACTTATTTTAAAATACACTTATATAGCTTGAAAAATAAACTCAGTGATAAAATACATATGAAAATCTACTCTCAAAGCTAGTGAGGCAATCTCTTTTCCACATTCTTAAAAAATTGAATGAGAGCAATTGGCCACCAAGGAAGATAGATATAGTTTTTCTCCCAAATATATGAAGCCATAGGCTAAATTATACATTGATCCTACTCTATTGGTGGAGAACATACAGCAAAGAGGCATTAAATTTATTTCTTGCCATATCTTCACTTTTTTACAGAGAGAGGGAAGGAAAGAAGAACAGGAAAAGAGAAGTGGGAAGTGGGAGGGAGAGGAAATGAGGGAGGAAAAAGGTGAATATGGAGGAAAGACAAGACAAGGGCAGAGAAACAAGAAAGAAGTTGATCAGATATTGAAAGAGAGAAAGAGAGGGTCAGAGAAAGAGAAGAAGAAAGGAAGGTAAGAAAGAAAGAAGGACTGGGAGGAGGAAGCAAGGCAAAGAAGAACAGAGGTGATGTGCCTTCAACTCCACAGCACCTCGCTGAACCACGCAACGCCAGAGTACAAAGCGTAGGTGATGACTGCCCAACAGATTTCCAAGTACACATTTTCCAAGTACACAGTGATGAGCTGGGAGGCATCACAGACTGTGAAGCCCAGAAATGCAATAGATGGTTGATCAATAGATATATATTCATTTTACACCATGTATAAAATGACTTGCTAGCTGAAGAAAGGTAGGGAAGATGAAAATCCATGAAATAATGTCCTCAAAGCTTGCATGGCCTAAGAAGGGACAAGCCACATGGATGGAAGTAATCTAACAGTTGTTATTTCTCTTCCCAATTGAAATAAAAATTTTTAAATGGTGAGTATGTTCCAGCCCATATCTGAAGTTCATGCGATGTTTTGGGGAATAAAAGAGGGAAAAAGTATTTTTTTCATATGATACTTACATTCTAGAAAATGCACTAGACTACAAGTTCCTGAAGGGCAAATATATAGTAGACATATTTTTACTGTTTCTCTAGGTACCACTACAGATACACAAGATCGTGTTTCTCAAAAATTTTTTAAAAACCTGTCTCTTCTTTGTTGAAGCAGTAAAGAATTGAAGAGTGCATGTGTGATTTTCCATTTTACCTGCTTCTACAGTGTCATACACAGCATAAGACTTAATGCTTGGAAATTAGGATGAGTAATGTCAGATTAGGAAAACAGTCTGAAATCTGGTACAATATTTGTATATTGCTCATTTACCTGCACCGTGCCCTCTGATCACCAGGATTCCAACTCTATTTTAGCAAGTTTTTTTTTAATGTATTTGTTAAAGGGTCTCACCACTTAACAGTGTGGACTTCTGAGGGATGTCACAGTGCAAAGGCCAAAGTCTCCCCATACGCAGTTGAATGTGCAGCATGAGAAAGGGAAATTTAGTTACATAAGTTACTGTGAAGTCAAGATATGCAAACTGCAGTATCACACAGCGTGTGCTAAAGGAAAGTTGTAATTATTATCATCTTGGTAGTTACCACCCTCTGAAAGGGGATGGTTGACAGAAGGCATTTTTAAGTTACCTTGATGAATATAATTGCCCAAGACAAAGTTTAACAAGGGTCTAAAAGAAGGGAAAACTATTTCTTTTAATTTGTAGAATAAAAAAACCTTAGGAAAACTGGAACATAGGCAGGAAACAAATTAAACATTGTGGTGAGGACTATAGTTTAGGTCCTAAACATACTCAGGTTTGATTTCCAGTTCTTTTTTTTTTTTACTTGGAAGAGTTACTGGATCTCACAGAGCCTCAATTTTTTCAACCGTTTTAATGGTACAATGTTGTTTACATCTCAGTGCACTGGGAAGATGAAATAAAGAAACACCAGGGCCAGCCAGATAGCTCAGTGGATTAGAGCCTGCTTAGGCAGATGCAGGGACTGGGGTTTGATCCCTGGCATGCCATGCTGACCCCACCCAAGGGAAGTTCTGAGACTGTGATGGAGACTGGATGTGATGGAAGGTGCCTGTAATCCCAGTGCTTGAGAGGCTGGATCACTACAAGTTCTAACTGTGTAGTGAGACCCTGTAGATTCTGTACTAAATACATGAAAGAAAGAAAGAAAGAAAGAAAGAAAGAAAGAAAGAAAGAAAGAAAGAAAGAAAGAAAGAAAGAAAGAAAGAAAGAAAGAAAGAAAGGCCATTTTGAACCCATCATAGTAAGAAACAAGTGGACATTTGAAGGCTTGGTATATGTAGATAGAAATAGTGGTAGGATACTTACACATAACAGTGGAAAATATTGATTCTTACCAGTTGTAGGGGTTTATTGGCTGTGCCAACTTGAGAAGTTTAGAAGCTTAGCTAAATCAGTTTAGCAATCCCACAACTTAGGATGTAGAGGTCACACCCTACCGTGGCTCATAACTTAAAGGATAAAGAAGGGCGATGAGGAAGGACGAAGGGTTCCCTTTTCTTTAGAGGAGCTCCACTCTTTGCAGTCAGCTTGGATGTCATCTCCTGGTTTCCAGCACAGACTCTTTGGCTTCTGCCTTGGATCCTTCAGCCTTCTGGGGGAGACTCACCCACATTCCATCGCAGCCCCACCAGGCTCCTGATGAAGGCCTGCACTGAACACTGCAGGAAACTCCAGACCTTAGGCTGAACTCTGGATGATTGTTGTATGCCTACCTTGTAATTTCTTATACATTTATATATCTTGTGCCATATCTGTTCCTCTAGTAAAACCCTGACTGGTACACCAGAAGAATACATATGTTCACTTAGTTTATAGCATAAAACTCATGCTTTTATTTTGTTTGTTTTTTAATGTATTTAATACAAGGACTCACTATGCAGCTCAGAGTTGTATTGGTCCTCTTGTTTTCAGCCTCCCAAGCACTGGGATTACAGGCTGCACCACTACACCTAGTCTCAGTGGCCAGCTCAGCATGCTCGGGGACAGGGTTGTGGTGCTGGGTCTGAAACTGCAGTTCCTGCACTTGCCTAAGCAGGCACTTAGTCCATTGAACTATCCCATACACCCTAAAACTCAATTATTAATAGTATTTATGTCACATGTTACAGTTTGTAAATGCTTTAACATGCATTATTTCAAAGGTTGCCATACAGCACTTTCGCAGATAGTATAGTATTGGATTTTAAGTTGTCTTTGAAGTGGGCCTCCAGAGGGAGCATATGGCTAGGATCCTCTCCTTTTTATGATCACTTGTGTCTGATATATTCTTAATGTGAAGTAGTAGTAGTAGTAGGTGGCTTAGAAACCAACTATGACACATTGGATAGCTTAACTTAATCTCAAATCTTAACACTTCATTCCAGATCCCAGGGATTTTAGAATCTGAAATGCCAGTAAGTACAAACTGGTTCTCATAATGCTGACTTACATTGATGGGTCACGTGGGAGTAAGTAAGCGACTGCAACTGTCGCCTGTTCTTGTGTGTAAATGTAAGCCATAACACAGTGATGTAGAGGCTGAGAAGATGGTTTTGATTCTCTCAATTAGGGCAATTTAAGATCCACTTTCCTGGTTATGGCGGCTTCACATCTGTGAGTACGGAGAAACCCTCAGGAGATGAATACTGTGCATAAACCAGGACCAGACAAATAGAATTTTGATAAGTAATATAATTATCAAACAGCAGTTAAGACAGCTACCAAATACTCAATCTGCAATTTGATGGTGATGTATGATTTTAGAATAGGAAGACACCGTATTTCCATTTCTATCCTGCTATTTGTCTGTATCATTTGCTTATTTGGGGTTAATAACATTACCATCATCGCATAAATTGTTGTACTTCAAGAATTCCTGCTACTCTCACAGAGCTGGCTCAAGAAGCAATATAAAAGTTGATTGAAAGATTCATCAAGCCACTATTTGCTAATTTGAAATAAGCCATGAAATTTGGAGTTTAGGGGAAAGAGTCATAATGTTAACAAAAAGAGATGGTTAACGACTTTGTACTTAGAACTGCCTTATTCTTTTGAAAGTTATTGAATGCTTTCCTATACTAATCTTCCTCATTCTTCATTGAATTAAGAGAGTTTAATAAAGCTCTTCCCTTTGCCAGTCATAACTTCCTATGACATCATCAGTAGTAGAACACAAATGTCTTTGCTTCACCTCAACAACCTTTCCTCCCACACAGTGTCTACATCACCAAGCACACCTCTTGAGTATTCTGTCTGTCACAGTCCTTCCTCATTTGCACATTCCACTAGTTCTCACCTTGGATAGGTTTTAATTTCTTTTGACAAGTGCTAAAACCATCACTGACATTCCACTGTACCTTAGAAAGAATGACCATCACCAAGAAATCAAATAATAACAAATGCTGGTGAGGTATTGGGGGAAAGGAAGCACTTCTGCATTATCGGTGGAAGTGTAACCTTGTACAACCACCTTGGAAATCAGTGTGGAGATTATCAAAAACAGTAAACCTAGGCATTCCATTTGACCTAGATCTGCCCATTCTAGGTATTATCCCATAAAAGTTTAAAGACATCACATTACAAAGTTATACGCATTACCATCTTTCTAACAGCACAATTCACAATAACTGAACATTGAATTGAACCTATATGTCCATCAAGTGATGATTAGATAAGTAAAATGTGGTTCTTACACACATTAGAATGCTATTTTGTCATAAAGAAACATAAATGTCTTTACTTTATACCTCATTAAAACCATATTAGTATGCTGGGCTGTAAAAGGCTCTAGTCAACAACTTCTGTGGAAATCCCACTAATATTGCGGGTTGCTGCACTGTGATGAAGTATTTTGCTGAATTCAAGCATCTATAATATTTAAATGCTAACATAACACCCATCTCTGACAGGACTAAACAGAAAAAGGGATACAAAGGAAGAACCATTTTGTATTTGTATATGCAGAATAGTTAGGATAGATATGCAGCTACTTTTGTTCAATTCTATGAGAAGAAAGATTGGCAGTAATAGTGTTTTGACAGGATATCCTGTGTGCTTCTTACACTGTAGATGACCACTAGGAAGTTAACAATGTAAAATGTATTAACTATTGAAAGTGTCCTATTAGTCAGCTTTGAAACTGTCTCATTGGCATTTGTCCCTCAATAAAATAAAAAGAAACATAAATGTAAGTCATTTGTAGGAAAATGACTGTATCTGAGGCCATAGTGTCATATGAAGTAAAGCACACACAAGGTTTTATATCACATAGTTTCCCTAACGTAAGAATTTGTAGTTATAAACAAAAGCAAAATAAAACACATAAAATAGGTATTAAGTGGATAAACCTTTCTCACATGGGTAGGGGATGCAGGCAGAAGGATGAAAAGAAGGAACTTATTTTTTTTTTCTTTTGCAGAATCTGGAAAAAGAAGGAATTTACATATGCTATATGCATGTACCTACATCACATAAGAAATGTAAGGGCCAGCAAGATACCGCAGCACACTAAGTACCTGCTTTGGCAAGTACAGGGACCAAGGTTTGATCCCCTGTCCCACATACTGTGCCAGCTCTGCCCCCGGGGTACGCTTAGCCAGCAAATGAGTCCCAGTTTGGTGGCGTATATCTGTGATACCAGTGCTGAAGATGCTGAAAACAGGAGAGTCACTACAAGTCAGAGCTGTGTAGTGAGACCTTTTACAAAATACATAAATGAAAAAAGAAAAGAAATGTAAATGTTTTGTACTGCAAAGATACACAAATAGACATACAAAAATAATGCTTTAAATCTGTAAGCTTCCCTTCTAATTACTTCTTTGCCCTGTGTAAAAAATATGGATTGTTTCACGTACAGATTCAGTTTTAGTAGCACATGCTAAGTTACCACGGCTAAATTAGTACAACTAAAATCACATACCTTGGTTTATTTAATCCTAAGAGTCAGCACATGTTCTATAGTTTTTCTGTTCTATCTGTTACCGTTATGCCTGTTTTATAGAAGAAGAAACTGAGACTCAAAAATGGTGAGAGCATCTCATGGGCATGCAGTTGGCAAAGGTGAACCTTAGACCAAGAATAAATCAGATAGATTCAGTATTCATTCTCTGAAATATGATGCTAGTTTGCTTCTCCAGTAAGGTACAAAATAAGACAGGTTTCTGAAGTCTACATATCTAGTGAGGATGGAGAGTAAAGACATCAATCTAAGATATAACTACCCTCTTTACATCAAAATGTTATTCTTCTATCATTCCTCAATTTGGAAAAAAAAATTCCTTGGGAATTTTTGTAATGATGGTTTTGAACATGAATTTCTTGAGTTGCTTCTTGTCAGTCATAAACCTTTTTTCTCCATCAATTTTAAAAGACAGTTTCACAGACATTTAAAACAAGGCTGGAAGTCATTATCTTTTGGGCTTCAAATGCGTCACTCCATGAATATCCTAAAAAGATAGAATGAAGCCAACCACATCAGTAGATAAAAACAACCATAAAAGAATACACTTGGAAGCAAGAACAATTAAGCAAGTATGGAAAAAATGAGGGAATAAGCAACAAAATATTAACACTACCACAGAAATACATCAATATCTCTCAGTAGTAACTCTCACTGTGAATGATCTCAGTTCTGCAATGAAAAGTCACCAGCTGGCAAAATGAAACAAGAAAAAAAAATCGAATGAAATCCATTATTCAAGAAATACATTTAATTCAAATAGTTAGGCATACATTACAATGTGAAGCATGGCAAGGCATGGTGGGGAATGCCTGTGATCCCAGCACTTGGAAGGCTGAGGCAGAAGGATCGCCACACGGTTGAGGCCAGCTAGGTTCCTTAGGGGGACCCTGTCTAAAAAGGACAAAAACATTGAAAAAAAATCAGAGACAGGAAAATATTTTTCCATTCAACATTAACCAAGAAAAAAAAGTCTGAGGTAAAATGGGTTTCAAGCTAAGATTGATTTAAGAAGCAGAGAAGATCATTCCATATCAATTAAAGGAATAATTAAATAGGAAGAGTTAACAGTTATAAACATATTCACTCCTAATACTGGAGCATTCAAATTCATAAAACAAATACTAATGAACATGAAAATTCAAAGAAACATAGTATAAAAGTACTGTGATATACTTTTTATTAACCACTGCCGCAAGTGAACAATTCAACTCAATAAAAAAATCAAAGAAATATGAGAATTTAATCCAAACTTCCAACAAATGACAAGATAGCTAACTATATATTTTTTTATTCAATGACAGCAGAATACACATTCTTCTCACCAGGTCACAGGAATTTCTTCAAAATAGATCACCTACTAGACAATAAAGAATTGTTAGTTAAATACAAGAGAATACAATATATTCCATACCTATGATTCATAGAACAAAGAAACTGGACATCAAAGGTGAAAAATACATGAATTTTGAAAAACGTGTAAACAATACTGTGTTGAATGCATCAGAGATGAAAGTAAACAAACAAAAAAAGAGATGCAATTTATGCAGTCAACTGAAAATGCCAGGCTGATAAACCAGAACACAAGGAACTCAGTGATAGCATTCCTACAGGAAAATTCATAGCAATGAATTCTAGCATCAGAAAAGCAGAATGTGCTTGAAAAACCAACTTAAGTATGCACCTCAAGGTCTCAGAAAAATCAAATATAGAAAAGAACAACCCAAACCTAAGGACAGTATGAGGAAGGAAATTACAGAAGCCAGGACAGAAATTAATAAATAAATTGAGACAAATAATACAAAGAATCAATGAGATAATGAGTTGGTTCTTTGAAAGATTAAACCAAATAGACAAATCTTTAGGTAATCCTACCAAAATAGAGAAAAGAATGAAATCATTCATTTAGAAATTAAAAAGATGAAATCACAATAGATTCTGCTGAAATTCAGAAGATTATCAGAGAATACTTTGAGAGTCTGTGCTCTAGCAAAATGCAAGATTCAAAGGAAGTGGATAACCTCTTAGTTACATGTGCTCTAGCAAAACTGAACCAAAAAGATGTATAAAAATTTTGAATAATCAAATATCAGGCAATGTAACTGAAGAAGTAATAAAATGAAAATCACTAAGAAAAGCCCAGATCTAATTTACTCATGGATTCACTGCTGAAATATGCAAGTACTTTGTAGAAAATCAAAGGCCAGTGCCCTGCAAACTCTTTAATACTATCACAAGAGAGCATTCCCAAAGCCGTCCCTGGAAGCAAGCATTGCCCCGGCTCCAAAACCAAACAATGAACCAATCTGGAAAAAGAACTATGAGCCAATCTCTTTAATTCATACAGATGGAAAAAAAACCTTCAATAACACACTAGCATAGAAAAATGCAACTGCACCTAGTCGCTAAACAGTCCATATATCATAAGCAAATAGGATTTATTCCGGGGGGGGGTCACAGATGGTTGAACATCCACTAATTAATAAATTTAATAGACTACATAACAGTAGTTAGGACAAAAATTCATATGATTTTCTCAATAGATGCAGAAAACATATTTAATAAAACCGAACACATATTTGATGAAAACACTGAAAATAGAAGAATAGAAGGTCTTTCCCTCAACCTCACAAAAGTCACGTATTACAAACTAACTATCAACGTCACTAAAAGGAGAGAAGATTCTCATTTAAAATCAGAAGGAACAAGATAAGGGTATCCACTATCATCATTTTTGCTTAATATTGTTCTCAAAATATTAGCTAGAGGAATGAGAAAAGAGAAATAAAACTAATGTGGGTAGGAAAGGAAGCAATTAGTTTATCATCATTTGCTGATAACATTACCAACACAGAAGACTTTCAAAAATCTGCCGAAATTTCCTAGAATTAATAACCAAATTTAGTACCATAGAAAAATACAATAGAAGCACTCAAAAATAAATATTTTAAGGCTAAAAAAATAGTTCAGCAGATTAAAGCTCCTGCAAGGAGGCACAGGGTTTGGGGATGGACGTGTTGGCACACACCTGTCATCCCAGCACTTGGGAGGCTGTAAACAGGTGGATCACTGAATCCAATCAAGTAGTGAGACCCTAATTACCCTGCAGACCCTTCCCTAAAATATAAATAATAATAATAATAATAATAATAATAATTTATGTTTTTCTGTACACCAATAACAAACTCACTGAAACAGGAAGTGTAGAACTACTAGCATCAAAAAATGAAATATTTATAAATTATCTTAAAAGAAAGGAATGATCTCTATAATAAAATCTATAATTCTCTAAAAAAGGACATTGAGCCGGGCGTGGTGGTGCAGGCCTGTAATCCCAGCACTCGGGAGGCTGAGGCAGGAGGATTGTTGTCAGTTCAAGACCAGCCTGAGCTACAGAGTGAGCTTAAGGCCAGTCTAAACTGCATAGTGAGACCCTGTCTCAAAAAGACAAAAAAAAAAAGGACATTGAAGAGTATATCAGCAAATGGAAAGCTATTCTTGGTTTCTGGATAGGTAGAACCAATATAGTTCAAATGTCCATAACGTCTAAAACTGTTACATAGATTTAATCATCTTAATCATCATAGATTTAATCTATATCAATCAAAGAACCAATGACATTCATTACAGAACTCGATAAAGCAACCCTAAAATTCATATAGAACTAGATGAAACTTAGAACAGCAAAATCAATTCTGGTAACACAAACAGGGCAGGGGCACCACAGTCCTGGACACTGCAGAGCTACAGTGACAAAGAGAGCATCACACTGGCAAAAAACAGACAGAAAAAGATGAGAAAAGAAAAATACCCTCATTGCACCCCAAGACAATACAGAATACCGAAAGAACTCCAAGCGCAGTCAGCTACCTTATTGTGAATCATGTGACCGAATTCCTTTGGGAGAGCAAAAATGGCTTCTTTCACATAGAATGCCAGGAAAAGTGACAGTTCATATGCTAAAGGTTGAACCTAGAGCCACAACTCTCATTCTGCACAAAACAAAAATCAGAATGGAGCAAAGATCTAAATATTTCAACTAAAACAATTAATTTTCAAGAAGACCAAATAGGTAAAACTCTTGAAGACATAGGTGTAGCAAAAGACTTCCTGAACAAAACCACAGGTATAGAAGCAATGATACCAATATCAAGAAATGGGATCACATTACATTTAAAACTTCCACACTACAGAGGAAACTGCTAATAGAGTATGGAGACAACATACAGAATGGAGAAAATTTTGTGCCAATTCTTCACCAAGAAAGGAGAATATTAGATATAAAGGACACAAAAAATTAGATCTTAAAATTTTAAGATCCTGTTAAGAAATAGTCATCTGAAGTGACTACACAGATCTTAGATGAAATACTGACGGGTACTAATTATACAAAAAATATTCAACACCTCTGGCCATTTGAGAAACACAAATTAGAAGAATGCTAGAATTCGATCTCACTCCAGAAAAATGGCTCAGTAGAATAAGCACTTCCCTGGCAAGTGCAAAGTCCTGAGTTCAATCCCTGGTTCTGCCAAAAAAAAAAAAAAAAAGTGGAGTTCAACTAGGGCTGGCCAAAGAGCTCAGCAGACTAAAGCACCTGCTTAGGCAGAGCACAGGGTCCAGGGTTCAATTCCAGGTGTGCCCCCAGGGAGTGCTGAGAAAGTGACTGAGACTGGGCGTGGTGGCGCAAGCCTATAATCCCAGTGCTTGGGAGGCTGAAGACAGGAGAATCACTGAGTCAAATCTACTCAGTTGAGACCCTATAGACCCTTTACTAAATACATAATAAATAATTTTTTCTAATAAGTTCAACCAATAGCCAGCCATATTGGCTCACACCTATAATCTCAGCATTTGGGAGGCTGCGGTAGGAGAATCACTGCAAGTATGAGAACAGCTTGAGTTACAAAGTGATCTCAAGGCCAGCCTGATCTGCATAGTGAGACCCCCATCTCAAAACATAGGAAAAAATAAAAAATAAGGAGTTCAACCAGTAAAAACGGAGGCACCACAGTGAGGAGAAAGCAGCACTATCTCCATTGTGGGTGGGACGGTGAACTGATACAACTGTTGTGGAAATCAGTATGAATGTTCTTCAAAAACTAAAAGCAAAAATTCGACTTGAGGAACCTATTTCCCTTCCACATACACTCCCGAATGCATTAAAGATGTCTACCCAGTGATGTATGCACATGTTGCATATTTATGTCAAGGGCTGCACAGTTTTTAAAAGCTCAGTCTCGGGTACAGTGTATATCCATAAACCGATGACTGGACACAAACATAGTATTATACAAAATACAGCATGATGGCCACTAAAGTAATGATATTGAGAAATGTGTAGGAAAGGGGATATATCCTGAGACCATAACGTTATCTTAGCCACACAAATTTAAATATGGCACGGTTTCTCTTATATGAAAATCTCAACACATGTAATGAAAGACAGAGAATAGTACAAAAAGGAAAAGAAAGAAGGATTGTAAGCCAATAGGAACCATGTATTTAAAAGTGTGCCTTTACTTAATATAATTGCTTACATGTTTTATGTGCTCTTTGGCCTATTAGTCTGTTATGCAATTGAACATATAACATCTGATAGGATATATAAATAAATAGAAAAATTCTGGAAAAATATTCAAGGATGGAAGGAAAGGAAAAAAAGAAAGGAATGGAAATCATTGTGTACATGTACCAATCTGCTACACTGATCTACTATGTCCTAGAAACATACACAATAGAAGTAATTTTTCCCCCTTGGCAACGTATTTAGTTTTACTGCCTCCAAAGTTCTTTGTCATTTGGCTCTCATCAAACTTCCTAGGATTACCTCCTGTCCTCTTCTCTTTCCCCAGTACACGTGCTACACAGGACATCCCAATATTGTTTCCTGTGTCTGGTGGCTTCCACATTTCAAACGAGAAAACTGCCAGTCAGCACAAAAGAGTTTTAGTGCTTGAGAACAGTGTGCAAGAAACTCAAGTATTTCCTCATCTTAGTCAAAATGTCTCATACCCACCACAGAACCAGCTCGTAGAAGCCAAATTATAAGTTGGTGGAATCAGGGATTAAGATTACAGTCGTAATAGCCTATTCTCATTAACTCTCCATAAAGGTCGAACTCATGTAAATGTGTACCCTAACAATTAATTTTCACTTATTTCTCTGACATTCATTGTCAAGTTTTGCTAATATTGAAAATGATTTCAATTCTTCTCCTTCTCAGCAACTAGAGTTTCTTTGAGAATATAATTAAAATTTACAATATAAATTTTGCTCTTTAAATCATACTTGTAAACATTTGGTCAACATACTACTCTAAAACTATTCTTCTGCATTACTGTTTACCTGTATTTGAAGGATCTTAGTGGTAAAAACTCTACTACTTGAACAACTGTACCCTACCATTTAGAAAACATTTTGGCAAGATTAAGTTGTTGGACTGATTGTTGTTTCATATTAGTGAATACAGAATTTCCACCATAAAAGTGGGAAAAGTAAGAGATAAGAATATATGGGAGAACAGAGGGTAGGAAGAGGAAGGAATATAGAATAGAGAGGACAGGAGAGGTTGGGCGAGGACAGCAGAACACAGGAAAGAAGACAACAGGAGAATAGAAGAGAAAACAGGAGGGGGGGCGGGACGGGGCAGGGCGGGGTGAGGTGAGGTGAGGCAAGGAGAGGGGAGGAAGAGTTCTCCAAGAGAAGTGGAAGGATTCAAAGGTATACAGTGGAACTTCCAGGCAGGAAACATCTAATTATCTCTTCCTACATGCCAGATATAGCATGTGTTACACATATATGGGTTCTTCTTATTCTTACAGTGGAACTCCAAGTTTGGTTATTATTATTATGATTATTATTATTATTACTTAAAATTTCTTTTTTTGCACTTAGAGAAATTCAAGCTGAAAATTTTCAAAACCTTCCATAGGCCACCAGTGCCAAATCTGGGATTGAACTCCAGCCTGCCTCACTCATCTGATAGACCCCTCTCTTCTATCCTGCTCTTGCTCTTCGGTCACACTGAATATAATGCTGTTCATTTTGCCCCATTAGAGGAATTCTTCATATTTCTCCCAACATATTTCTGTCCCTGGTTCAATATCTTTATTTTTTCCAATAAATTCTCCAACATTGTTTTTGCTTCTGTTGAACTTTTAGGTCAATCTCTTCAGTGAATATTTCTGTCTCTACAGTTTTCATTATACCTTTCAAGACTCCCAGTGTAATATGGCATCTTAAATGGAAACTACCTACTACATTCTTTTCCCCTAGCAAAGGCAAACTCTCATTAACTGGTCCTCTCTATTTGCTTAAAAACAGACCACTATAGAAAAAGACCATGGTTGGGGCAAGCAAAATGGCTCAGAAGTCTAAGTGCCTGGCTGGCAAATGCAGGGACTCAGGTTCATTCCCAGAACTGCATGTGGTGTCAGCACCCAGCTGGCCACCAAGACCAGCATAACTGAAAGAGAGACAGAGACAGAGAGGGAGAGAGAGACAGACAGACAGACAGAGACAGAGACAGAGACAGAGACAGAGACAGAGACAGAGACAGAGACCATAACTGCAAGAATTCTATTTAGAGAGATAGTACAGCTTTGCCTACGATGCAATTAGAGTTCTAACTCTGTGCATAGTATTTACTACCTGTGTGGTCTTGGTTAGATTAATTCGCTTAGATAATATTGAGCTTTCACTCTTTGCCTTTCTATAAAGTCAGGTATTTGCAACCATGAGCAAAGTGTTGGAATGCTAGCTGTCACAAGGCAAATCATAACCTCTAGATGAAAGATCCTTATTTTTATCAGCCCATGAGTTCCTATTTGTTTAGGTAAATGTGTATGGTTTCTAATACTGGGTTTTTTTCCTGTCACTATTTTGTATTCATTAAAAAATAAAGAAGTAAAGCTCAAATCTTTATTTCCACTTCATCCATGACATAATTTGGGACATGTAGATTTTTAAGAAGCACAAGATACACATGCAGAATAGTTCAAAGGTGTTTTTTCTATTGACTTCACTTGACAGCTGAAGAAACTATGTGGTAAAATAAGACAAGGCATTTCTTGAGCATAACCAAGGTGACTGTGGGAAGACACACTTTGTTTTCAGTTCTAGGGATTTAAACCAGACCTCACTGCATCTCAGGCAAGAATTCTCCCACTGAGTGGTCTCCTAAGCCCAGTTCTATGATTTTAAGTCTCAATCTGACATACTGTACTTGTGTATAATCATTCTAATTTCCAAGATCCAAATTTGAACAATAGAACCACACAGATTACCAATCTAAGTATTTAATATGACTCAATTATTTTATTAAGTCAAAAGAAGTAGTACAAAGTATAACAAAAATAAAATAAATTTGGCAATATAAAAATGTGGAAAAGGTATCACATATTCCACCAACACCACCTTGTCAAAAAATTTACCCATACTCATAGTAGGACCAATCCCAGTGGTAGAATGTGATAGGTTTTTTTTTTTTGTACCAAATATCTTCTGTTTGTCAGACAGGTGTTTATGCCACTGAGTTATATCCCCAGATTGAGATGATTTACAAATGTATCTCTGCTATTGTTCAGGAAGTCGTTTGATAATTTTGAGATTATTTTATCATCAGAATAATGAATATGTCAAAGTATATCTGAAATTATCAACAGATATAGTATCGTACCATTTAGCGTTGTCTTGCATTACTTTTCTAGTTCATTGTTGTTCCTGCTGTTGTCGTTGTTGGGCTTCTCGGTGGTACTGGATCTTTGCACTGATACATCATCAAGTTTCCTTTATTTTTTATTTAGAGACATGGTCTCCCTAAATCTTTCAGTGTCCTTACTTGGATGAAATTTGCAATCCTCCTACCTCAGCCTTCCAAAATGCTGAGATTGTGGAAATATTTCAACATGCATGGTGCTATTTTTAGATTTATTTTATACGAATATGAATGTGTAGTTAAATGCCTAAAGAATAAATCTAAATGAATCATACTAAAAGGAAATTAAGCTACATTTACCTCAATCCAAAATTTTCTCCCCGTATTACAGATGTAAAATTCAAACCAGTCATTTAAGATTAAATAACATATAAGCAATTTTACTACAAATATTGCTTATGTAATATTTGTGACCCCCACATGTGTTTCCTCAGCAAATTCCATGTTGTTTTCCCCTGAGCAAACACAATCCTGACTTCTAACAACTGTAGATTTTTTTCATGTTCTTGAACTTTACAAAAATAATTACCTGGCATATAAACTGGTAGCCAGTTTATCTTGCTCAATGTAATATTTCAAAAATTAATTTGTGTTTTATGGGGTAATTGTTTGATTTGAAATGTATCACAGTTTCTTAGTTTATTCTGTGTTATTGATGAAATCCTTTTGCTCTGAGGCTAAGGACAGTATGAATATGATCACTATAGCTGGGCTTGTAGATAGTTTTCTCACTGACATCTGCTCTGATTTGGATATTTGCATGAGAAATGGAATTGTTGCGTCATGGAATATGTCTTGTTTCAATACTTACCGACCAAGCAGAAGCATCCCAGGGGTCTTACATTCTCACCAACAAATAATAGGGTTAGATTTTTCAGTTATAGTCATTTTAGTGATTATACAGTGGTGCCTTGCATAAGTTTAGCTTATTACATCTAGCATATACAATAACAGCAAGGATTGCATATCAGCACCTTGCATGTCCCATTTTGTGAAAAACCTGTTCAAATTCCTTGCTCATTTTATTTAGGTTGTTTTCATTTGTTTCGGGATTTTTTCATTTTTGTTAATTTTGTGCATGTTTTCTGGGATGTTTACCATGGAGAATGAGTCCTTTAATAGCTACTCTACCATGATCAAATTAATTGTTTGAAAAACAGATTCTTAATTTGCATGTAATCCAAAATATCATTATTCCCAGCACTAGTCTTAATAGTATCATCTTTAAAATGTTATTTAAAAAGAGGCAGAGCAGAGCTCTCTGACTAATTCTTATTATCATATCCAAAAAGATAACAGTGCCCGTAAAATTGTTTATTAATAGGAACATTTATTTGTTCATATTGCCAGCGTTTGGGCCAAGAGTTTTAGTGTTTAGTTGCTTGATTTCTATTTGAGGCAGAGTCTTGCTATTTAGTGCACTGCAGTCTGTCCTGAACTCATTATATAGCCCAGGCTGGCCCTGGGGAGGTAACAGTCCTGCTGCCCCAGGTTCGTATGTGATGGAGTAATAGGTGCTCTATTACCATGCCTGGTAATAGGTTATTTTTTATCCTGCACAAATATTTCTAGTGCAACGAAAGATTCTTCCTTTCTAAGCAAATGATATAGGTATTAATTCACACCACCTATAACATTTATTCAAATACTTTACAGCATAAAATTCTCACAGAGGCACAAGTCCTAGCAGATGGTGTAGAACAGTACAAATAGCATAAGTTTGGGGTAAAAAGGCCTGGCTTAGAGAAACAGCCCTGTTGGTTCCTGACTGTATAACCTTGGATCACTTACCTGGCTTCTCAATTCCTTATTTTTTATTTTTTCCAAATAATATGAATACTGTTCCATACTTTCTTATTGTGGTTTGTGTTTCCATGTCCCCCAAAGAAGGATGTTGTTTTAGATTCAGAGAGAACTGACTTTAGAATGTGTTAATGATTTGTGATGCAATGCTGGGGTGAAGGATGTTAGGATTAAGAGTAGGTGATTGCTGGACCAGCCCACTGATTGGATTGGCACTACCCTAATCCCTGTAAACTGAAAGGAAAAGAAAGAGGCTTGCTTTTCCTTCCTTTGTTTGCCTTTGCTGTCTTCTACCATCACAAACCATTTTTCCTCTACAATCCCGCTGCCAAGGCACCCTACCTTGGACCCAGCCAATTATGATCCAAAACTTCTACAAAGTTTAAGCTAAATAAACCTTCTCCTCTTTAACTTTGAAGGCTGAGTACTTGTTGCAGAAATGGGAGAAAAAGGGGTGGCTAAATAGCTCAGCGGATTAAAGTGCCTGCTTTGTTAGAAGCAAGGGTCAGAGGTTTTATTTCCTGCCTGCCATGAAGGCCCCCGGCCCAGGGGGTGCTGAGGCAGTGATTGAGACTGGGCGTGGTGGTGCCCGCCTGTGATCCCAGTTCTTGAGAGTCTGAACATAGGTGGATCGCTACCGAGAACCTGTAGAACCTGTAGACCCTAAAGAAAAAAGAAAGGAGAAAAAAGCCACTCAGACCACCCCATGCTTTAAAAATCATGTGATCATGTGATTAGGTTTAAGTGAAATACTTTATTTGATATATGAACTCACTTTAAAAATATCATTTATTTCACATTTACTGATTCTGAACTTTTGCTACAGCAACCTTATTTTACAAGGTGCTATGTTTATACTTTACAATAATCCTGAGATCTATGAATTTTTATTCACATTTTATAGATAAAAAGACAATGCTAAGTGAGAATATCCCCACACCTCAGTTGCAAAGTTACACCTACCTGTGAAGGCAAACCACTTGGCCGTCATTACTGTATCTGCAATCATTGTAGGTATGTAGCCAGATCCTACAACAAGTATAGCAATTTAGTCCAATTTAATATTTTAAAGTCTTTTTTAAAATAATTGTTACTTTTGCAGAGCTGAAACATAACACCATATATATATATATATGTATTTGTCAAATGCTCTACTACTTAGATACACACCTTATTCCAAAATTTCTTTTAAACTTAGTCAAAGAGGGAAAATACGTATGTTTTACAATATAAGATGAGTGGAGGTAGACTAACAGTTGACTTCCTTCTCTATAAATAATGAAAGAAATTTGAATAGACAATAGTTTTCTTCACTGGAATCAGTCAAGGTGTACACCTATCCAGAATCAATTGGGTTTTTCATTTTAATAAATCAGCCATCAGGAACAGCAAGACATAGGCCAAGGGGCCCTCAGCAGAGGTGGTATTGGTGCCGCTATCTCGGTCTTCATGTACTTTATCTAGGGTAATAGTACTTGGCTCACGATGTACACATAAAGTTGCACAATAGATATGCTGGTGATTGTTGAGTGACAGGGACCACCTGGCTAAGTCCAAAATAGGTTGTATACACAGACCTCTCCTGCTTGGTGCTGGCATTGGTCTGAGGGAGATAGAAAACAGAAATGAGACCACAGGAGAGCCCATGAAATGGCACCTGGTTAGCAAAAATGGTAGACTGTGGATGAAGACATACAGGACTTTAGGGAAGCACAATATCCATTAGTAAAACTTCCAAACTTATGTAACTCAGCACTTCACAATGTCTTCACACAGCTTAGCTTAGTCTTCTGGAGACAATGGTACTCAGTTCTCCTTGATCCTCTTTAGATGAGGAAAAGTAGACCAGAGACTGAACGTAAACCACATACTAATAAAAAGTAGAAGCCAGGCTGCTTGGCTCCCAAATGAGTTTATTTTTCACTCTTTTGCATTGTTCTCAGGGAACTAGAGGCTAAGACATCCTACATCAAAAACAGAAGTCTGGAAGAAGTAGAGATGTAGTAATGGCCAGGTTACTGGGGAAAAAAATTTTTTTTTCCTCTCACAGATATAGAGCAGGAAGGTAAGAGTCTTGTGCTTCAGAACAGTACAAATTAGAGTGGGAAATTAAGTGATGTCTTGCAGAATGAGTGAACAAATGGGATCCGAGACATCCCTGCCTACCTTAATACAGATTGCACCACTTAATTAATAGCAATGTGGTAATAAGTCACACAGGGCTACTGAACATCTCCTTCCTCCAATGGAAACTGAGATTATACTACATACCTTGATTATCTTACAGATATGCTAAGAATTAAATGTAGAACTAAAAATAAAAATCACAAAGTGTAATGCTAAGTACAAATCAGTGGCAATTCTACATACACTACCATTACAGCTCTGATACAAATAACCCTCCTGGGCTGGCCAAACAGCCCAGTGAATTAAAGCACCTGCAAGCAGGCTCAGGGGCCAGGGTTCAATTCCTGGCATGCCATGCCATCCCCGCTCCCAGCACACCCTGAGATGGCAATTGAGACTGGGTGTGGGTGCATACCTGGAATTCCAGCTCTTGGGAGGCTGTAGACAGGCCGGTCATTATGAGTCCAATCTAGTACTGAGACCTTGAATGCCCTGTAGACCCTTCCCTAAAAATTAAAGAAAAAAAAAAAAATAACCTTCTTCATAGAAATTATCGTGAAAGCACTCCAGTGAAATTACAAGGTATGGTACTAAAATATTGTTCCCAGTAAAGTTAGCAGGAAATCTGGTTCAGGATATATGCTCAATACATATTAGTTAAAAAATTTCTATAGGAGTTCCTGCTCTATTCAGATTTGCAGGGTTTTTGTAGAGTTTCCATTTTTTTACAACTATATTTTCCCTTGAGTATGTGATAGCATACGTTTTATGCTCCTAAGTCTCTATTCTGCATTCCACCATTGTTTGTTGTTGTTTGGTTTTGTCTTTGTTACAATATTCTGTGTCTAATTTGTGCATTGACAACTCTCTGATAAGCAATGCGTTCTTTTTAGGACCCTGCATGATGGTGCCTTATGCCTTGGCTGAAATCCTTAAAATGTTAATGAAGCTGACTGGACTTGCCCCAGTTGTAGTTTTGCATGTTTTCCTGTTTCTCTCCATGAGTGGCTGCACTCTACCAGCCCAACAGTAAGAGTAGCAAAAATGACATGGATGTCACATCTTTCTTGTCAAGGGTCAACTACAATTGAATGTTCACCATTCCTGTTAAGGAAAAGGTGTATTATCCATTCACCAAAGCACTCACTGACCTAACTCTTTCACTTACATGGGCCTTTGGACATCTAAATGGAGGACGCCATCCTAAACTGTGACCAACGTATGTTCTGTCCAATATGTGAAACATTACTTAAGGTACACTACCCCCAGGTCTGCTGTGGACTATAAATCAAGTATAAAGTCCTGACCATACCCAATCTTTCTCCTAACCCACCACTTAGGTACTACGTAAATTCTCTGTAACCCTTAAAATTAAGAACGGTACTAAAATTTGCCCATCTGCCAGGTTTAGTGGTGTATACATATAACCCTAGCACTTGGAAGATTGAGCCTCAAAGGCTGCAAATTTGATGCCAGCCTGGGCTGCAAGGTGAGTTCTCGGCCAGCTAACACTGCATTGTGAGACTCCATCTCAGTAAAAGAAAGAAAGAGAAAGAAGTGTCAACCTTGTATGGTGAAACTCCATGGACATATTTTACTGAGATTTACTTTTTTTTCTTTTCCTTGTTGCTTTGTTTTGGTAGTGGAAATCAAACTTACAACTTTGCACTTGCCGAGAAAGCACTCTTACATTTTATTTTAATGGAATAAATTAGACACATTAAAACAATCAGTTATTAACAAGAAATTTTACTTTAAAGATGTTTGGCAATTGTTTTGGTGAGCCTAAAATAATGAAGGAAGAATACATCAAAATATTCTTCATGAAGAATGAAATACAATCACCTTATAGTGGAAAGGTTGGTCTAGTCTCCAGTACTTTAAGCTATCATGAATTGGAAGTAATCTCTAAAATACTTTGAAGATCAATAGCGTTCTAAGCTGAATTAGATAAAGAAACAATAAAAGAGTGTGTGTACAGTAGAGAGCATATTTCTTCACTCCAGATCTCTCTCTCTCTCGGGTTGTAATATAATTCAGGGTTGGAGAGAAGATTTAGAAACAGAGTAGATGTAAAAAGAGAAGGATACAGAAAAATTTAACACATTTCCTAGATTTCTAACTTCAGTGACAGACATGGAATAGCTATGTTGGGGAACAAAGTGACATATGACTTGAGAGTAAGGTATGTATGTGTTATATATATATGAAGAGAGAGAGAGAGAGATACAGAGAAAGAGACAGACACAGAAAGGAGGAAGACAGCAAATATGATCTTTTCTGGGCATCTGAAGGCACAAGATGATGTGTACTCAGAGATCAGCCCCAGAATTAGTGGGGTTAGGCAGGACATCAACATATATGTTATTACTAAATTTTGAGACAGCATTAACTTATTTTCTATTAAATGTTAAACAGGTAAATACTGTGGTTCTGTATTATATTTACTGAGAAAATAAATTGGGGAGAAATGGAGGACTAGAGATGATTTTCAAGCCTATTGGAAGGTAGAGATAAGACTTAGATACGAATGAGACAATGGAAATATAGGAAAAAAAAAAGAAGATGCAGTTGCAAGTCTGCAGGGACAAACACACAATGAGAGATACAAACAGCTTCTGCTTATCTGGGACATCAACTTCTAGAATCACACATGCTAAGCATGTGAAATGGCAGTTTTGATGGAAGGTAGAACTTTTTTGAGCAAAACAAATAATGTGCTACCAAGCCACAAAGCTCACTTTGAGTCTGAGCTGTGTAGTCAGATCTTCTACCAGACATGGTTTTAAAAAATATGTTGTGCTATCATGACTGCCTTGACATCCAGAAATGAGTCCATGCACTTGCCCCTCCATGTCATTGTGAATGTGGGGAAGACCCAGAGGTCATCAGACAGGGTAAGGCTGACCATGACACACCATTGTGTGTCAGAAGCTCACATGTGTACTGCTGCCCTAAAAAGCCAGCCTGAAAAGGTTGTGTAACATAAATGTTATTATAGTCTTAAAAAGCAAAAATATGAGGAAGGAAGAAAAATCTGTGGTTTAAGAGACATAAAGGAAGCAGAAAGAGTGAGTAGGAAAAGTAAAGGGTCTGTTTAGGGCGGTACAAACATTTTTGAAAACTTTTTCAGTATCTGTTCAGATAGACATATGATCACAGTCTAACCAAATAAAGCAGCTTTCCCCTTAATCATAAAGGTGATATCATAAGCTTCTATTGAATCTAGCAAGTTCTTATAGTATCTAGAATCTTATTCAAGAAGTATCAAACAAGGAGGGTACACAAATTACCGCACACAGATTCTCTTGTCAAAGAGGGAAGTATATTTTCAAGTGAAGTTCCATAGCAGGAAATAAAGCATAGAGAAAATAAATGTAAGTAGGTGAAATGGGGTGGGGAAAAGGTGACAGAGCCAGGCAGGAGTTCAAGGTGATAAGCTTAATTTCAAAATAGCAATAAAAATATTTAAGTCATTTACCTGAGGCACCTTTGGGTAAAATAACACCTTAATGGGAGCAGGCTTGTAAGATTGGGGCATAATTATTTCATAATATGTATAATTTTCCAGCAATGAAGTAGAATTAAAGAGTGATTTCATTAAAAAACACAAAAACAAATATATGGTAACATCATTTATTAATTTTTATTTTAATGAGAGAATGAAATAATAAAAATGACACAGAATTTTAAAGCAAGCTGGTGGGAAGTTAACAGTGGTTAGTACATTGCACATTGCTATTTTCAAAGTAATTGCCCAGATTGAATTTTTAAATAAGAAATTATTACAGTGTAAGACATAGTGCCACTAATTTCCTTCAGAACACTCCTCCTTGCGTCAAACACACTTATTCAATCCTTCTGCCCATTTTCTGAAGTGGTTCTGGAATTTCACTTTCCTATCCATCACGTTGCTGTTTATAATTATCAGAGAATGATAATATAAACTCAGTCACTCTGTGTGTTATAATTACTTTGTGCTATGGCCAGTGAGATAGCTTGGTGACTAAGCATCTACTCAGCAACAACAAGGGCCAGGGTTCAATCCCAGCCCCATGTGCTGTGCTGGCCCTGCCCCTGGGTACCCTGAGTAAGTCACCAAGACCAGACATGGTGTACACACCTATAACCCAAGTGCTGGGGAGGCTGAAAATTGGAGGATCCCTTTGAGTCTGAACTGCATAGTCAGATCTTCTACTAGACATGGTTTTAAAAAAAATATGTTGTGCTATCATGACTGCCTTGACATCCAGAAATGACTCCGTGTATCTACCTCTCCATGTCATTGTGAATGTGGGGAAGACCCAGAGGTCCTCAGACATGGTAAGGCTGAGCATGACACAACATTGTGTTTTTGTGACCCTGTCTTCCTCCAGCATTGCACACAGCAATAATAATAAATGTTATTTATTTATGCATGTATTTAACGTATTTAGTACAGGGTCTACAGGGTCTCACTACACAGATTGGACTCAAAGTGGTCCTTCCGTTTTCAGCCTCCCAAGTGCTTGGACTATAGGCACGTACCACCACTCCCTGTCTCAGTCGCCATCTCAGCAAGCCGCTGGGTGGTGCTGGAACAGCACATGGATCGAGCACTTGTCCCTGCACCATTTCACTTTAACCACATCTTCAAAGGACACTTATACAAAATCACTTCTAGAATGCCTCTGGGAAGTGGCACCAACAATTGGGTAAATATGTTGACACAAACGGGAGTATTTTGAAGAAGATTAATGGCAATTTGTCTTATACAATTATAAAATTTAGTCTAGACATTAGCTATCTATTTGACTAGTCCTTATAAATCTAAAGGAAATAGGTAAATGATCAGAGAAAAGTATGTATAAGAATATTCATAGAAGCTCGGGAGATGGCTTGGCGATCCAAGCACCTGCCTGGCAAATGCAAAGACCCAAGTTGGATTCCCAGTACTGAATACTATGCTGGCCCTGGAGTCCTGGATGTGCTGTGCCAGTCACCAAAACCAGATCTGGGAAGGCTGAAACAGGAGGATTACTATGAATCCAAGCTATATATTGAGACCCTGTGCCAAACAAATAAATGATATTTAAAATTTAGTAAAAGAATATTCATAGCTGAATAAAAGTATATTCTTTATCACCACAATCTGGTAATTATTTTTTCATTCATTTCATTACAGGGTCTATAAGGTCTCACTGCATAAATGGGACTTGTGGGGATCCTCCTTTTTTCAGCCACCCAAGCCCTGAGATTACCAGATCTAGGAAGGCTGAAACAGAAGGATTACTATGAATCCAAGCTGTGTCACCATGCCCAGTCTCAAACGGGTTAGAACCCCAACTGCCTAAGCCTGTGCTTTAGTCCACTGAGCTACCTGGCCAGGCCTCAGACTGATAATAATTTAAATGTTCACCCAAAGCAGAATAGTTTGTGATAATTAAGTGTACCATTCAGCCATTGAGGGGGTTGACAGTTTGGGAAAGCTGTCGTTATGTGCATGGTTAAAATACTGAACCAGAAAACCAAAGATGCAAAGCAGCACCTTCCACAGGATAAGAGGTTTGATTGATTCAAAGAAGGCAAACTGATTTAGAAGTTTGATCCCCACATACAGGCCTGCTTGAATAAAATCAGGGGGAGCAAAATGTTAGAGTTGGTGAGGTTCAGGGAATCCCATTATAACATGGATTCTGAGTCAGTGAGATGTTATTTATGGTGAGGGTTAAAAAAGGATAAGGGCACAAAGGAAGTTTCCAGGATGCTATAATGTTCTATTTCTTGTTTTCATGGTAATTATATGAATAAGTGTATAGCTGGTGAAAATTAATTGAGCTTCATAATTTCAATGTGCATTTCTCTGTATATATTTCCCAATAATAAAAATATAGATGTTGAATATAAAAATTAATGTCATGAAGATCTGATAAAATGGAGCCATCTATGCTGCTGTGATTAATAGGAATTCTCTACCATATTTAAATATCTCTATTATTTCATTTTAATTTAGGCTCTGACTAAGAAATGCACTACACAATCATCAATTCAGGTTCAAAATGGCTTTATATCTGTTTCATTTCACCTCTAGTATTACTTAAAATATGTCTTTTCATGGGAGTACAAGAGACAAAACTAATCATATTAAATATTGAGAAGATACAATGAATTAAAAATAAATAAATGAGCTCTACTGCACATTCTGTCATTAAAGACCTGTCTAATGCTTTACAAAGCACATCATTTTCCATCTGCATTTTCCCATACAGCATACAAGGTGATTTTATTACTATCCATTGAAAGTCTCTAGAATGTGCTCTGATACTCACTGGAGAGGCCCCAAAAGAGTCTTCTGGTGTCATGAGCCAAAACTGTGCATGTTTAAGGTGGATCCCCAAATTCAGGCCTATTTGAAAGCAAGAAAGATTGGGCTAAGGGCCATCCAAATAGCTCAGCAGATTAAAGTGCCTACTTAGGCATAAGCAGGGTTCGAAATTTGATCCCCTGCCTGCCATGCAGGCCCCACCCCTGGGCACACTGAGGCAATGATCAAGGCTGGTTGTCAAGGCATGGCCTGTAATCCCAGCTCTTTTGGAGGTTGAACACAGGGGATCAATATGAGTCCTAAGTAGTGAGACTCTGTAGACCCTTAGAAAGAAAGAAAGAAAGAAAGAAAGAAAGAAAGAAAGAAAGAAAGAAAGAAAGAAAGAAAGAAAGAAAGAAAGAAAGAAAGAAGATATTGGGCTAAATATTAGATCTTATACGGTTGTCTATATCATATAATAGCATGGACTTTCTCCATCAAGGAAGAAAGATCTTTCCTTCTTAAGAGCTTCTTTTTATAAATAAGAAACCACCTCTTAGCTCTTCCTTGTTTCTGTTGTCCCATCAATACCTAGTTGAAGGGGCAGGCCAAATAGCTCAGTGGACTGAAGTACCTGCTTAGGCAGAGGGCAGCAGCCAGGGTTCAATCCCTGCATGCAGTGTCACCCCCACCCCTTGCCCTAGGCACACTGAGATGGTGATTGAGATTGGGCATGGTGGTTTGCACCTGTAATCCCAGCATTTGGGAAGCTGAACACAGGAGAACCACTAAAAGTCCATCTGTGTAGTGAGACCCTGTAGACCCTGTACTAAATACATTAAAAACAAAATAGGGGCTGGGAAGATGGCTCAGTGGAATATGCACTTCCCTGGCATGCATAAGGGCCTGAGTTCAAGTCCAGGTTCCACAAACAAACAAAAACTAGCTGAAAGATGTCATAGGCCTATTTCTACATTAATCACTTTTAAAATAATAAGGATGTATAATTAGTTTTCAGTACTTTATTATTTAATGCCCCCCCCAATTCTATAGTAGTCAAAGTGATTGTATCATGAGAGAGTTTTAGATGTCTTCCTCAAAGTCCCACGCACAAAGTATTCACTGTTTGTTTTCCTTTTTTTTTTTTTTTATCTTTTTTGTCAGGTGAATCTACAGTGTGTGATTGCTTTGTAGTTCAGTGCTGGAACTCAGGGTAGGTAACTGCAGTATCAGAGCACTGATTGGATTGGCATTGCCTTAATTCTGATACACTGGATACAATATAAAAGACAAAGAGAGGCTCGTTTTGCTCTCCTTTCTGCATTTGCTGTCTTTCACCACCATGAACTGCTGCCCCTTTGCTTTTCCTCCCTGCCTTTGAACCAGCTAGCAATGAATGGACTGAAACCTCCACAAACTCTGAGCTCAGTAACGTGTGGGCAGTGGGTGTTTTGTCTGAACAACAAGAAAAGTAACTAAAAGAGTAGTCATTAGTGGGTACATTCATTGATAAATTCACAGATAAATGTGCTGCCAGAAGGGGGGACTAATTTGAAGCCTGCATCCCTGAAGTGTGCTTTTGGAGAATGCATCTCCCTCCATGGCTCTGCCTTTCTCTGTGCTTCCTGTGCTGCTGGAGTTGAGTAAGATTCCTCCATCATTCTGCACCACAGGCTGCTTCTGCCTTGGAGACAGCAGACCAAGGACTGCAGCTCTGGACAGACTAGCCAAGTAAACCTCTCCTCACTGGAGTTGTGGATGCTGGCTCTTTTGTTTCAGTGATGGGAAAGTTGAATAACAGTGCATGGCCAACTTGAGTTGTGCCGACTCATGAGAACAGATTTATACTTTTTAAAGATTTTTTGTCAATTAGATGATCTTTTTGTCACTCATTTCCTGAACATGGCCATCATGGGTTTATTTACACAGGAAAATGTAACAGTGCAGCCTTCAAACATTCTAAAATACCTGCTGGTAGACATTTAGATGTCATACTAGTGCTTTTGTTTTTTTGGTACAAGGAATCAAATGCAGACCTTCCTCTTGCCAGGCAGATGCTTGTGCTGCTGAGCTAGATCCTCAACCCTGTGTCACACTAGCTTAATCAGATTTGACTTTTTTTTACACCGATGGAAACCAGGCTTGGGAAGAGCAGTGCTCTCACAAGAAAGTAGGGAAAGAGAAGGACTGAAGCCTGCATAAGTAATTGAAATTCATGAGTCAGATAATTAGGGCAAACTGAATGGCATATGCTACAGGGTACTAATCAGCTTTTTCTTCTGGATGATTAACAACCTAAGTTCACAGATCAAAATTAGAGAAATAGAAGAGCTGCAAGGCCAGCCAAAAATTTTGGCCTTAGGCTTTCAAGGTCAGTGAAGACTCAGGACACAGGTGAACCTGTTCTGTAAAATGAAACTCAGTTGTGCCCCAAATTTTGATCAAGGAGATTATGCAAACACAGAGGAAAGAGATTGATGATCTATAGTATGCCTGGGGAGAGTCACATGGACAGAAAACTTTCTCTCAGGCTCTCACAGAGGGCAAACTGGTCAAGCATTGGCCATGACTCATCCACATGGATGAGACAGACAAACGATCTACAGAATAAGGTATAGAATTACAAAAAAAAAAAACAAACAAACAAACAAAAAAAAACCCTGAGGGGTCCTCATCAGAAATAAAAGCTACATCTTTTGGTATATAGGTCTTGCTCTATCTCAGTCTTAACCATCCAGCAGAAAAAAAGAATAAAAATGAGGTATATAACACAGGGCCATAATAATAAGTTGAGCTGTAAATGGCCATAGTCAACAGCTTCTTCAGATAACTCACTATTATTGTGGAATGCTGGACTGTGCTAGATTATGTTGCCAAGTTCAAGCACCTAAATTGGTTTAATAACAATGGAGTGCCCATCTTTGACAGGTCTAGACAAAAAAAGGGGTATACAAAGGAAGAATCATGATGTGTGTGTATAAACAGTACAGTTAGGACAAATACGCTGAGCTTCTGCATAATTGTATGAGAAGCAAGATTTGCACTAATAGTGGTTGGACAAGATATTGTGTCAGCTTCTAGTACTATGGACAACCACTGGGAAAATAACAAGGTAGAAAGTGTTAATTATTGAATCTGTGATATAATTCAGGTATAAAAATAAGATACATAAACTACACTCTCTTCACTGATTAGAGACATCTACTATAATAATGTCTGTAAGTATAATATCATGTATGCATCTTGTACGATACCAAAATATTAAAAAACTGTTTGCAATGTATTAGTTTATTGAATCTGTCCTGTTAATTTGTCTTGAAACTGTCTCATTGCTATTTATTCTTCAATAAAATAAATAAAAAATAAAAAAGTAATTAGAAATTCAGTAAAACGAAATTAAATTAAAACTTTAGTACAATGACTTTTGTCTTTATATATTACACAAAGAACTCCATCAAATTAAAAAAAAATAACTAGCAAATTGAATTTCCAAATTTCAGACAATGTCTCTAAATTCTTTTTTCATCCATTTTTGTAAGCCTTCCTTATGATTTGGGATGCTGTCTTTTGCTTCTTTCTTAGTGGAATTTTAAAAATGCACTTTTCTCTGTCTAAAATAACTTAGCTTCTACTTCCCCATACTAATCATGGACAAAATAAACATTTTTCTTTTTTCTCAGACAAGTCATCTCTGATCATACAAAATTAGATGACTTTCATGTTTGCAACATAGCATGCCTTTTTATCCTTTAATGCATGAGTGATTACTGCTAATTGTGTATTTATAGAATTCTACCTGTTCCCTAGATTTAAGTTGCATTCTCATTCCTTCAGGGTCCAGGACAGAGGTTAGCACATGAGAAATAGTCAATAAAAATGTGCTAAGTGGATAGAAAAGAAAGAAAGAAAGAAAGAAAGAAAGAAAGAAAGAAAGAAAGAAAGAAAGAAAGAAAGAAAGAAAGAGACAAAGGCAAAAAGTAGAGAGCTAAGAAATAAAGCAATAAAGTAGGAAGGAAAAAGGGAAATGATAAAAAAAAATGTTGAATGGCTAAGAAAATTTTTTTAGGAAGTGTTTAAATTCAGGAGTAGAATATATAAGCAGCAGAGTAGAAGTGGGATGAAAGAAAGTAAAGCTATATGTGTGGAATAAAATGTTGGAAATTTAATAATTTATTAATTAATTCATTTATTCATATATTTATTCATTCAAAAATCAATTATAGAGCATTAGTTTATCCCTTGAGATTAGAAACTAAAGGCAGGGGCCAACAAGATAGCCCAGAGGACTAAAGCATCTGCTTAGGCAAGGTTAGGCAAAACGTAAGGACCAAGGTTCTATCCCTGGTACCACATGCTACACTAGCCCCGCCCCCCAGGGCTGGCTGAGCCGATCACATACACACACACACGCACGCACGCACGCATGCACACACACCTAAAGACGAAGCACACAGAGGAAATAAAAGCAGAAGTTTTCATTTCATTTCTTGCTGGGACATGGACAATTATGTGTTTAACAGCAGGTAGGACTATGGAAGGCAAGAACACAGAAGGTTGTCAAGAGGTGTTAGAAAAGAAAGAACACATAAGCTCTTTCTAGTCTTGGAGAACTGAGAAATAAATAAAGGCTAGAGGTGAGGGGAAATGATACGTTTTAAAATAAGGTGAATTCATCCCTGCTGGATTTTAGAGAATAAGAGTATCAGTGATGAAGTTGAAACTGAACCGCTGAGCAGGGCCCACATCATGAACTGCACGAGGAACGACACACATTTCCTTTGGACTGAGAGCAGCAGATAAATGCCCTTCACCGGAACAGCAACGAGATCCAAGGCTCATCGTAAAAAAGACAGTTCTGGCCTCATTAAAGCAATAATTGAGCCAAAGTGTGTCTGGGAACTCGTAGGCTAAGTTATGGGTCATCTTTCAGCACCCAAAGGAGTTGATCTGGGCCGAGAGTCCAGTTCCTAAGCTCAAATATTGACCATGGAGTGGCTCCAGATTGAGAGTACAGAGGTGTTCAGGCCTAAAAGAAAAGCACAGGTTGCCTCAGGCACATTATTGGATGCTCAGATTCTTCCCTCCTCCCTTGCAATATGCCTGTAATGATGTGCCTTACAGCAAAATATCTCCACTTTCAAAGATATTCTGCACTTTTCCACCTTCTACCATTTTCTCCTAGGGAAAAAAATCTATTCAAATCATGTAGGGTACAAAACAGTTATTCACAATGAATCAGATAAATATGTAGTCCTCAGCACATGCCAGCTTTCTGAATGACAGGGATGGAAAATCCCTCATCCTCCCTCCTTTAACGTGCATGACCCATCTCTGCCCACTTCCAAAGAAACAAAAGGTGTCTCAAGGACGCTTTTGGAAAAAAATAACCATTCACTATAATGTGACTAGACTGTTTCCATGGCAATTCCAGCTTTTTTACATTGTGCTAATTTCTGAAAATGGAAATTTCCTTTTGTAGTCTCATGTTGCTTCCCTTTGTTGCATATAGGTATTCACACTCACATATAAGCAGTTTGGGTCCACGAAATAAAGATAAAGTAAAATAAAAAGGCTTTGGTTATTTTCCACTTTCTATATTCTGACCAGCCTACGGGGATTGTGGCGCTGTTCAAAGCATGCATGGGACAGAGTGCAAATGTGTGGGTTGGAGGAAAGAAGCCTAGTATTTATACATATATATATATATATATATATGAATTTAAAAAATACTGTGTATAATATTATACTATGTATATATTCCTCAACTCTATGCAGATCACAGTTGGCCTCAAAGAGCAACTTTTTTTTGATGCAAAGTCATTCTAAAGCTTAGGGGTGACAATTTGCTGGGCTGTTTTCCAACCCAGAGGGACCATCACCTGAGCAGCACTTCTGCAATAAGGAATGATGACACCTCAAGTAAAGTTCATTGGGTATGATACCATTCAAAACTGACAGACCATTGCCTCAAAATGCTTATTTACATATGTAAATCATCTTCATAGCCAAGCACCTGAGGAATGGAAGTGTGATTTTACATCATTACTTAAAGGTGAGATTTCTTGCACCAGGGTGCTTTTGAGCTCCTTGGGACATTTCTGTTGACCTCCACGGACACTTGTCTGACATCACTAGAGGAAAGAGAGAGAGAGCGGAGGTAACATTTTTTTTTTATTATTGGCAGAACCGGAGTGCTGCCTGACAGACACCCAGGAGGCAAGGATTAGGACACTTCTAAATACTTTACAGAGCTCATCAGCTCTCATAAGGAACAACTGTTGATCCCAGAATGCGATACACTGGTTATGAGTTGGAGAAATTCTGCCTTATAATTCAGAGATCTTAGAAACATAGGGATTGTGAATCAGTTGTTGGGAAACAGGCTTTGCTTCACATTTAAATTTAAATTTGGAGAGCTTGTCCACCATGGCAAGTTGAATGTCAGTGAAGAAACCCAAAGGCTTACTCCAAACTTTGGAAATAACAAACATTAGGTCTTCAAATTGGCACATAAAGTCAGTGAGGAGTCAAAAAGCCAGTGATGTTCTTTATGGTATAACTCAGATATTCTTTAAGTCATATTTATTTCAATAAATCATGGACACTGGACTGAATACTGAAAATCCAATAATAAAGCAAGAAGAATCCATCGCTGATTTGTTCCATAATCTAGCATAGAAAGATGTAAATGAACCAAATAGTTATTATTAGTGATAGTAAATGCTGTAGAGGAAAATAAGCTTTTTTGAGCATATACATTTGAAAAATTAATCTATAAAGGAAAAATTTCCAGAGTTTTTAAATTAATTCTGATAGATGAGTTCAAATGTTGTTTTAAATTTAATCAAATTATATTGGTTAAAATTATGAATCGTGGGGCTTGTGAGATAGCTCAGAGTACTATAGCATATTTTTAGGCAAAATAAGGCAAGTTTGCTCAATCTCAGGTACTGCAGTTTGATCCCTGGTACCACATGCTGTGCCAGCCCTGTCCCCAGCATGGACTGAGCCTGCCAGAGTCCGGGCTGTGGTGGTGCATGCCTATAATCCCAGCACTGGAGAGGCTGAAGCTAGGAAGATCACTGAGTCCTAGCTGTGTAGTGAGACCCTGGAAGAACCAAATACACACACACACACACACACACACATATATATGGGTTATGGAGTGACAATAAGTCCAGGATTATGCTTGAATCATTTTTTTTTTACTTTTTTAAGTACAGTTGTATAAATAACCTAGAGAAGCAAAAGACATTGAAAAGGAAAAGACAAAGACAGATAGAGAAATTATATATATATATATATATATATATATATATATACAGAACATTACTCAGCCATAAGGAAGTATAGATTTGAGTCATTTGGAAAAAAGATGACTTGAGACATCAATGCTAAGTGAATTAGATGCAGAAACATAAATGCCGTGCAGTTTCTCTTACATGAGAAACCAAAAATGTAAATAATTTAAAGAACAAAATAAAAGAGAGATAGTAGGAGAGAGAAGTAGACTATTTAGATGAGGAGTCCTTTATAAGAGGAAAGAAGGGGGATGGGAAAGGGGAGGAGAGGTAAAAATGAAAATGATCTGATGTCTGTATGTAAAAATATTCAAAAAAGTAAGTAATCATTGTATATCACAACACTTAGGTTGATAAAAAATAGAACAAAGAAAAGGTTTAGATTTAGCAAATATAATGAAGAAAAGGCTGAGAGAACATAAAAAATATGTAATACTCTAAATATAGATAAGAACTTAAGATTCTGCTTTAAGCCATGGTTTCAGTAAATATTAATTGAGCTAATTTTTGGGGCGAAGGACATTTTTCAAAAACTATACAAGCTAGGGGGTGAAATATGATTGAAGAGAAGTCCAGTAGGCCAGGTGAAATTTATAAAGTCCCAGATGAAAACTTTGGTTGGCCAGCCTTGATTTATTCAGCTGTGCAGAAAAGGGAATGGAGGCTATGAAGAAGCAACTGAAATGTGCTTTAGCTGGTAAAAGAAGCACTGCTAATTGCAAATGTGCCTTCCTAATAAGCATTTTACATGTTATGTCACAGATACTTTATTTACATTACAACATACATTGGTACAAGAACACATAAAGAAAAGTATGTAAATCATGGATAAAGGAACTCATAAACTTTATTCTTTATTATTTTATTACTGTACACTTTCATAAGTGCACACTGGTACCTGTCAGTCATTTCAAGACAAAATATTACCAACATTCCAGACAATTCCTTGTGGCTTTTCTCATCAACATCTCCTATCAAAATACGTGATGTCTTGATATACATCACAAGGGATTAGTTTTGCTTGTTTCTAAAATATTCTAACTTATCATGCACTATTTTATCCATATCTGTCTTTTATTATCCAAAGCATGGAATGAGATTCACTCTTTTTGTGAATAACAACTACATACATAAATGTCACACATTATCTGTTCCACTGTCAGTCTTTTTGTTTGTTTGTTTTTAGTTTTTTGTTCTTAGAAATAATGTTGCCCAGAAAATTGATGGACATATCTGTGAGTAAATATGTTTACCTAAGTCTGTTCATGTATCAAAGAAGGGAGTGATATCTCATGCATTTTGGAAGAATGAGCTTTATTGAGCCTCCTCGTTTCCCTTTCTAATAATGAGCACTCTCTGAGCATTCCAGGTGCTCCACTAGCCCGCCAGCTGCCACTCCGTCTTTATCATTTAACAAATCTGTTTGCTGTGAATAAATCTTCAGTGTCATTTTAATCTCAATGTCTTCATGACTAATACAAACTCTGTACTAAGGTACAATGAATACTGTGAAAGTGAAAGAAACTGTTCGAAGGGAAGGGACGCCTTGGGTGAAGGAAAGAAGAAAAAACAGAGAGAATGAAGGGAAAAATACTTACGCCTATGTACAGGATAGCTTGGATAACTGCACTGCTGATTCTCCTGGACTGCTGGAAGGAACAGATAATGCTTAATTGGTTTTTTCTCTTTTTAGTTCCATGACCAATTCTACATGTGTATATCTGCTAAACTAAACAACTAATTTGAAGGCAAAATGCAATGTAATAAATATTGTTCAATTTCTATCATTTTGTTTTGTGAAATTCTGAATTGTTCCTAATGATTTATGTTACTGTTTTGTTTTCTTTTTAAAAAGTATAAAGATAATTTAAATGTAAATAAATGGAAGAGAGTACACTAAAAAACAATTAAGAAGTCAGTACTTTTTATATACTTATTTCCATTTCTGTCTTTTTTTCTTTCTTTTTTTTTTTTTTTTTGTGGAACTGGGCATTGAACTCAGGCCCTTGTGCGTGCCAGGCAAGCACTGATTCTACTGAGCCATCTCCCCAGCCCCTATTTCATTTTATTTTTAATTTTTATTGTTTTGTGGTACTAGGGATTGAACATGGGACCTTGCACTTGCAAGACAGATGCTTATGCTACTGAACTGACTCCCTGCTCCCTTATGTATTTCCCTTTTAATATATACTACCTGTTCAAAGGATTCTTTGGTTCTTACCACTTTTCATTGTCTTTCTGTTTAACATTTTTCATTTTGCTTTGGTTTCAAATGTTTTTATTAAATTTTTTTGCAGCACCATCTTCTAAACAGCGATTTGTCTTTTCAGTCTTATAATGGTGTCTTTCAATGAAAATATGTTCCTATCATCTATTGTTTTTGACTTGCGATTAGTAGTTTGTAGGTTTGGCAGTAAAGTGGGTCACCAGTAGTGGGCACCTGGATTTGAATGAAGGACCTCTTAATCCACAGTCAAATACTTGACTTCTGAGATTTGATCCACCTAACTGATTAGCATCATTTTTATACTGGTATGATATGGCCCTAGCATGAATTGCTGAATTATTATGGTGGTCATCCAATATGGCTGAAGCTCTTAAAACAACAGCTCATCTTCCCAGAGACCACCTCCTCTCTTCTCCAACTCAGCCCAGGGTGAAATTTCCTATCACCTTTCCTGCTACCTCAGAGAAGGCCCCAATCAGCCCCTCAGGTATATCTAAACGTCCTCCTCAAGCCCCACCCCTGGCAAAGGGCCCTAACATCCTCAGCCTCCCTTTGTTGCAATCCAGAGAACCTCTTATCCTTCCATATTCTGTGTGTCCTCCAAGATAGTAAAGCTGCTTTCCCTTTTCCCTTGTGCCTGCTTCTTTGCTGCATCACCATGGAAAACCTAATACATACCATGAAAACATCTCTACCTAACATGAATTGATGAGGAAAAATTTCTGTATCATATTGTAGGAACTTTTTCTTTTTCATATTTAAATCCATAATGTAAAAATTGCTATTTATATTTCATTTTTACATTTTGATAAAGGAATCAAGATTCTTTCCCTCTTTTCCAAAATTATGTCTGATGGTTAGAAAAGATTACTTTTCATTATTGTACTAAGGTGATTAATTGGCCCTTAATATTTCTGTGTGGCTATGCATCCAGATTAATTACCTTCTGTTTCTTACTGCTATATTCCTTTTTCAAACCCATATTGTGAATTTCAAATTCATGCTGATTCTTAACTTCTAGTAGGTAGTCTTTTCATTCTTTTCATTTTCCCCAAATTTATGCAAATACTTATTTTTTCTAACCTAAGCTTTTAAGTCTTCTTATCCATTATCAATAAAATGGAACAGTTGTTTTCACTAAGAGAATATTAAAAGTATGGATTATGGAAAGCTGACATATTAATAATATTTATCACTTTTAATACATGGCCATGTGTCTCTGCCTTCTTTGGGGAGGGAGATTTCGTTAACTTTACTTTCCATTGAAAATGTTGCTTTCCCACAAGGCTTTCTTTTTAAATACATTGCTTTGTTCCAAACACAAAACTATTTTATTTACTTTTGTAACATTTGTCTATGGGGAAATGCTAATTCCTGTATTTTCACTGACTGATACTTTCTGAGATATGCTTTGCTTTCTACTCTGTGGCCAGTTTGGTTAAATGTCCCTTTTGCTCAGGCAAAATGTATGCATCCTGCAGTTTTTCAGTTCAATATTCTTAAAGATTTCATACAGATTATATTGTTGTTTACATCTTTTTGTTCCTTACCTTTTTGTGTACTTGGCCTAGGATCTCACTATGCCATTTGGACTCTTAGTGATCCTCCTGTTTTCAGCCACTCCAGCGCTGGGTAGATGCAGCATTTGGTGCCGGGGATTGTAACCCATCCCTGTGCTTGCCTACATTGACACTTGGTCCACTGAGCTATCTTGCCATCTTTCACTTATTTTTAAATATATGCTTCATTTTTATTCACTGAAAGATATGTTAAAAATATTCAATAGGGTTGTGAATTGCAGCAGTTTATTCTGCTTCTGATCTTTTCTTTAAATATAGGAAGAGTGATATCAGCATCTTTGGTATTCATTCAAATTTTGTATATTTTTGTGCTATTATTTTCAGTCTTTCATTTCCTCTATTTCCTCTTGGTTAATGTTTTTTATTATAAGGAGAATGCACATTTCTGGTCCTTTCCAGAAGCCATCTTATACTGGGAGAATTATTGCACTTACATTTGTTGCAATTAATAAAATAATGTGTTTATTTTTCTCATCCTTATGTTTTTTCTCTGTTGCCCTTGACCTATGACTATTTTTCCTATTTCCTTATTATCTTTTAGGTTTATTTTTTTAATCCCTTACTCTTTGAAAATTCATCCAGTTAAGTACTTGCTTTTTAGTAACCTTTAACACATAATCTGTATTTCTGAAGGAATGTCAAAACCTGGGCTCATTTCTCTGCCCGTTAGTGTCACTTTGCCCAGCTTCTCCAATTTTTTGCACACCATTTTTAATCAGAACATGTATTGATGGGCAAAGCAGCCCTCTGGGTGGCTTCCTTCTCTCTGAGCTCTTTGCTCTACAAATCCTAGTTTCCACTTTACTCACCTAATTCTTTCCAAAGTGTATTTGCTTTGCAGTGCAAAATGATAGATGCTATAGTTATTATTTTTGTTTTCAGCAAAAAATTTGCCTGTCACAAACTAGTCATGCATATACAGAAGTTTCTTTCACACATTCTAGGCCAAAAGAATTGTGCACTAGGGAGATAGCTCAGTGGCTTAGGTGACTTCCTGGTAAGCACAGGGTTATAAGTTCGATCCCAGGTCATAACAAAAACAAACAAACAAACAAAAAACCAAACAGATGCCTTTTGGACCCTTCTTCTAAATATGCAACATTCTATAGACAATTATAGGCATATCCAATTATATCTCCAGTTCTCCAGTTTCTCCAGTATTCACTTATTTTCCATATTACTGTTGGAGCCTAAAGCATAAATCCCTGACATCAAAGGTGAAGGTTTCCACCCTGGCTAGCTGTGTTAGTTACAATAACTATGATTCTTCTATATTCTGAGTAGTGGAATTTCATTTATAACTTTCCATGATCTGAATAGTTGTGCCCTGTTTTCTCCAAATTCATATGTATAACATCTAGCCACAGCATGGTGGCATCAGGAGGCTTGGCTTTGAGAAGTGGTAAAGTCATGAGAAGGAGTCTTCAGGAGCAGGGTTGGAGTCCTTCAAGGGATGCATTCTAAAGGTACTTCGCCACTCCCTTGTGTGAGGAAATAGCTCAAGGGCACTGTCTGTGAACCAGGAAATGAGCCTCCTAGTGTTTAAATCTGTAGAGAAATAAAATTCTGTATTTAATAAGGTACATAGTTTGCAGTAGTTTTATGACAGCAGCATGCACAGACCACAAGCAAGCATGTAGGTCTGTTGAGAATTCTAAGATAACCTTTCTAAAGATCTGTCAACTAGATTATATTAACTGAACACTTTTATTCTTGTGAAATTAATTTCCCTGTAGAAGATAGTGATTTGATGTTTCAAGCACATCTCAGTTACATATTTTGCCTTAGGTTTGTGTCAATCACAGAGTCCATTTCTTTTAGAGTTAACAGGAGGAGAATTTTTTAACCTTTATTTCTTTTTGGGCATCATGTACTTTATAAAAACATACAGAAACGGTGGTGCCTTGGGACCTTTCCTCAACAATTTCTCACTTCCTGGAGCTAACCCTGCTACTCCTGAATCTTCATTTAGTATAGGACAGAGGCAATGTTAGTGTCTTACATGAATATAAGAACACAATCTATAAAAGCTAAACAGTTTGTTTTTGAACAATTAGTCATTGCAATGAGAAGACTCAAAGCAAAAGAAGCTATGTATCCACAGAAGCAGTTCTGTTTCATGATCTCTGCTAATTGCTGTAAAAAGAAAAAAGAATATATTATAGAAAAATTGTAAGTTGTTTCTACTTATGTAACTGTAAATCTAAGTCTGGTTAACAACTAAGCCCCCAAAACATGAATACTTGTCAACAGATTATTTCTAAGTCTTATTTTGAATAAAATTATTTAGTAAAGTCTCACACAATCATTTCACTTTCATATAAATTTTTATGTAACCTGTCATATTGAGCCTCTACCATCCGACATTAAGTGTAAGACTCACCAGGTCCAAATTATGTAATTAAAATTATGGATTGACAAATTTGATATTTGGAGTGTGGTCACTGAATCTAAGTCTGGATAATTTTTCTGAACACTACAGTCCTGCAGCTGGACCACTTAAATACGATCCATTCTGGACTGGGATTGTTACTCAGCTTTAGAATATGTGCAAAGCATGCATAAGGCTTTGTGTTCAGTCCAAGAAAACACACATACACACACACACACACACACACACACACACACACACACATCACTGCTTAACAAATAGGTCAAATGGAAGTATGTTGACATTGTGTCTTTTGTTTTCTTTTTCAATACATGACTTATAAATTCAGAAATGCTTGCCTATTAAGAAGAAAAAAGCATAGTTTATAAAATACGAAATCTATGACTTATCCACTGGCTTAATGAATTTGTATGGATTCTCCACAGTTTTTATTCCTTTCTTCCACCTAATTCCTCAAGATCCTTACCTGTTATGTGAGAAATTATATTTATTTCATATGGAAATTCATATGGCTTAATCTAGTATTTCATGCAAAGTTCTCAGAACAGTTTTTGGCACAAAGCTTGTGACTAGGACTAGGTGACTTTGACATCAGGTATATAGGAGATTAAATTCGGGTCCGCAAATCATAACAGCAAAGTATTCAGTTATTTAATTTCTCTGTTTCTTGATCATATCTTGTACACAATGCACAGAAATAGACTGATGATACAGTTAAAAATTGAAGAAATTAATAAAGACATTTAATAAAGACTTTACAATGAACACTCTATTTTGTATTTTAGTATAGAGTCTACAGGGTCTCACTACACAGATCAGACTCATAGTGATCCTCCTGTTTTCACCCTCCCAAGAACTGGGATTACAGGTGCGCACCACCACACCCAATCTCAGTTGCCCTATCAATGCACCCCAGGGGCAGGGTCAGCACAGCACACCAGGGATTGAACCCCCATCCCTAAGCTTGCCTAAGCAGGTGCTTGATTCTGCTCAGCTGAATTTGGCTGGCCCTAGACACTCAGTTAATGATACTTATTAGTATTACACTACTTGGAAGCAGTGTTCGAGGATGCAGGTGGCATGTGTTTCTCCTTGTATTGACCTAGAGACATAAGTAGATTTAGAACAAGCAAAACTATATTTAACATACATAAAGTGCCTTTAATACCATTAGACACAACCATAGGATTTTGGTTACAATGTTCTTTAAACCATTATTTGTTACTCCACATAGCAATAGTAACTTTAGGTCTAGAGAGTTATGGTCTGCATTCATTTCCAGCTCCATAATTTACAATCCGCATCAACTTGGGCAAGAAATACAATCGTCATGTCTTTTTTCATCTGTAACATATGGATAATATTATCCATTATGTAAATCTGGCATGGATTTATAAATTCTATTGAACTATGTATTATTTAACTATGCACAAAAATTCTTTAGACATAATAAACTATATTCAAATATAAGGCATTCACATCTTCATATTTCTTGTCATTTTTAGACAGTGTTCAATGAGTATACCACATAAAATTGTTTCAGTATTTATTTTAAAAATTTTCTATTAATGTCTTGTTCCCTAAATGTCACATTGAATACCACTGGTAGTCTGTCAAAAATTTATGATCATCAGAAAAATATAACAGTAATTATAAAATCAAGATAATGACTAGCATCTGATTTCTAAACAATTAAATTAATGTACAGACCAGTTAAAAAGTCAGCAATAGACATTCTTCAACTGCAGGCTAGTTGTTGCTCTTGCAAAATTTAATGCTACATTATATTTATATATATATATATATACACATATATATACATACATATTATATATACATACATACATATATATATATTAGTTCATTTTAGTGTATGATTATGTCTTCCTAATCATTTACTGCCCGTGTTCCATGTGTCCTCTTAAATCTAGCTGGAAGCCCACATACATTTACTCTGAGATCACAGTTACATGAAGGAAACAGCACAAAGCAAATACTGATCAAAAATCTAAAGCCTGTGTCAGGTCTCGACATTTTATAACATCTTGAAAGTTTCTGTGCAAACCACTGGGTCTGTATGTCTCACCTAGGATTAGTGCTTCCTCTTTTGGCTGGGCTGTTAGTACCAATTTCCAACTTTCTTGATCCCTCCTAGAATTACATTGCCTATTTGCTTTTAATTTCAACTCAATCCCATGTACTTCCATGTGGAAATCTAGCTTTTCTGGAGCTTCTCTTTCATTTGGTTACCTTTGGATACTCTGAACTTTCTCACCATGGACACAACTATAGCACTACATCTCACTTCTGCATTACTTACCATCCATTTATTCAAAGTTGCATTGTTTGCTTAAATCATATAGCCTTGCTTCTTAAAGGGGCTAGATACGTATTTGCTTAAAATCCTTCTGAGTAAAACAGTGGAAAACTTTCTTGTAGGCTTTTAAAAAGAATCTTTTACTAACACATACTAAGAAGACTTGATATAAAATGGGAATTGTGAGCATTTTCCATAATAACCAGGGTATATTTTTGCCCATTGCCTATTCACTGTTTTATTGTTTGTTTGAGTGCATCTAGCAGAGTTCTCACATCGCATCCACTATCTGCCACTGCTTGCATAAAACATGATGCTCTACCATGAACAATGCTGGAATACATTACATAAATTTCCCTTCACTATCTAGCATGTTGCCACTCTAATAGAATCGGAACAGAATCACATCTCCTTTCCCCCAGTGTTCTTGATGTGCTTCATAACTCTCTCTTCTGTAAATCAGATAACCATCTCCAAACCATTAGAAAAGATACTTTTCAATGATGGGTAGAAGCATCTCAGTAGGGCAGAGACAAATAACAATCATGGGAGAGCAGAAAAGGACATAGTTGCAAGGAATAGGAATCTCTACAGTCAACTTTCTTTACACTACAATTCCTGGCAGGGTTGAGCATCGTGCTTAAATCCAGAGAAAACCCCCAAACATTTATCGCAAGCCTGGTATAACTGTTTCTAATTTTCAGATGCTCCTTTCTACCAAAGATACCGGAATTTGATGGGCTTCACACTCCCTCTCAAACATCAAGACTTTTGAAATTTGTAGTAGCACTTTTCAATAGCTTCATTTGAAACTCAGGGTCATCATGTGGTCTTCCGAATATGCGAGTAGGGCTGCTATTAGAATGTCTTAGAAAACATTCTTCTTAACATAAAAAAGGTCACAAAAATACCATGATTTATGAGTTGAATATTTCTGAAATGTTTGAAAGTATGATGCCCATTTTAACACATGAGAGAAGTCCAAGGGGTAAAACTCTGATATTGTTGAGGTGGCAAAATAATGTCCATGACCCACTTCCAGCTGTTTGTCATGTAATGGAAAATAAATTAATAAAAAGTCCAATTTGGGTAAACCAGGTGTATCATTGCTGTGATTCCTTTGATTAACTTTAGTGCAAAGTTTTACCATTGAAGTTCATCATGCCTTATAAAGTGAACTAACTTTCAAAAATCTTACTTCAATGTGGGCCTGTCAGGACCAAAGGCTATGCTCACGGCCATGAGTAGCACCTACAGAGCACACTCCAGGAGCCAGAATGCCAAGCATATTTAGCTGATGGTCATTGGCAGAAGAGCAGCCCTTTCCCACCCCACAATTTGCCTTCTCACATCCTTCCCTACCCTCAGCTGATATATTTAGGTGATTCCTCAACAAACCACATAAGTGCCATCAGCCTGGTCTCCAGAGTCTTCCATCAGTACTCACCAAAAATGGTGCCTGAACAGAGACACTCCACAGACTTGACGGTGTGGCAAGTACCCCCGTGCCCATATCATGGGCCCCACGTTTTGCAAGGAGCATCACCCACAGGCACGGGCTCTTGCTGCTCTGTTGCAAGCTACACATTGTTGGGTTCCTTGCTGTGGGCTATGCATGTATTGGGACCTGCTCCTTCCCTTCAACCCATGGCTGGCCACTACTTTGCTATGGGATCCAAATACCTGGACCATCTTACTCAAGTGGCTACAAACCACAGAGCACCATGAAGGTCACTCATTCCCTGCAGGGCTAACACCCACTCTTCTCACCATTCACATTTGCCTCAAGGGTTCTGAATTGCCAGGGGAAGGGGCTGAGGTGTCCCCCCTGTCACTTCTAAAGAAGGAAGTGAACCTGAGAGTGATGTAAATTCCTTTGATCAATTAGAACAAGTCCTACAGATGGACTGTAGAGGCCCTTCAGCCTCCACTGCTCCACTTTACCCTGCCCTCAATATAGTGACTAAGAAAGAACAAAAACAGGTTTCATCCAGTTCCTCCATTTTCCCCAGAGAAGTGCTACTAATTCTTCCTTCAGTTTGCCTGGTTGAGAGCTCAGAAAAACCACCAAAGTATATATCTCAGCACTTCCCCTAGGGACCAAGCAAAGTCGTTGTCTTATACTATTCCCCCACCATCTGACTGTGACCCTGGAGAGCCCTGGGCAGCCTTCAAACACCGCCACTCGGGGACTCAAAAGATGACAGAGCTTCCTCCGCAGCCCTGGCAGCAACATTCCGGACAGTTACACAATACCCGGGATTGGGCACAGGAAAACTGGAAGGATAGGATACAAGAAACCCCAGGCCTATATCCAGTTAATCTGCAACAAACTCCCCAGCGTCCTCTTACTTGGTACCCACACAAACATGGTATCCTAAAAAGACTGAGGGACACTGTTAAGGAAGATGGCTTATAAAGCCCTTTCGCTCAACAGCTGCTTGAGATTCTTAGCATGGACCTTAACTGCCCTATGGATTGGAAACAGCTAGCACAAAAAACTCCTCCAGTAGCGCCCATTTAGAATGAGCAGCACTCTTCAGCGAACAGCAGGCACTGCATAATCAAGTGGCTGGGGTATTATTAAATTTTGATTGCTTAGCAGGCAAAGGTATTTACTCCTCTCCTGCGGTACAAGCATAGGGTCCACCTCAATATTTTGATCAGATGCGACTCTGTGCCCTGAGGGCATTTAATAAATGCAATGCTGGCCCCCCTTCTAACCGAGAGTTGAGGTTTTGCTTGTGTCTTTCCGGAGACCGCCTCACACCCTGTGTGGATCCCCGTGCGAGATGTCTGGCCAGTCACCGCCTCCTCCAACCCGAGAGATGAAGCTTCTCAACCTTGATCGTCCACCCGGGGCTGCCTCAGTCACCATCGGCGCAGGTGCCCCCTTCCTCCTAGACAAAATCAGCCCCTCACTTGGGCTGATTAAAACCCTTTCTCACAAATTGCTCGGTGGGATTGCCCTGCGTCCTGTATGTCGCCCTGACTCAGCCTGTCTAACCCCCCTAGTTGTTTTTGCTACCTTCCTTTTCACCCTGCCTAACCTTCCTGTCTATGATGGACGTGGCCTCATTGCCCTTTGTGCCTTACTGATGTTTCGTTGCCTCCTCCCTTGCATAGCCCGTTTGTGACATACCCAATCTGTGATGGCATCCGTTCAATCGGCCATATCAAAAGAAGAGGGGAAATTGTGCGCATGTCAGGGCCAGAGGCTGTGCTCCCTGCCGTCCCTGGGGAGCACCTGTAGAGCGTACTCCAGGAGCCAGAACACCAAGCATACTTGGCTGACGTTCATTGGCAGAAGAGCAGCCCTGTCCCGCCCCACAACTTGCCTTCTCACGTCCTTCCCTACTCTCAGCTGGTACATTCAGGCAATTCCTCAATAAACTGGATCAGCGCCATCAGCCTGGTCTCCTGAGGCTTCTGTGAGTGCATGCCACACTTAAAATCTTAAGGCTGTTTTGACTTCACAGGCATTATTCCAAACGCCATAGCTTGACAAAGAAGCTGTTAAGTCTTAGCAAATCAGAAGGCTCTGTTTCTTGGTAAAGCAGCTGATAGAAATGAGGTGGTAAGAGGGTAGCCACTGCTCAGTTTGTGCGCAATGTGATTTAAGAGAAGCCGGTTCAGACACTAAGCTGACAGCAATTTAACGTCCAGTTTGAGACTGAGCCACAAACCTACCCAGAGTGCACCACAACAGTGTAATCCCCAGATGCTCTCCGGAGCAGGGGCATATGGGAAAGAGCCCGCTGCGTAGGAAACTGTGGCTGCGATGTCGCTGCCTTGCACTTATTGCACACATTTTTCTGATGCTTCCTTTGCTCATCATCATGAAAACATGAGTGAATAAATATTGGCCTTGGCAACATGGAATTTAGACTGATTTGGTTTGCAATTAGGTCTTGTTCACAGAAGTTTGTTTTATTTCGTTTAAAAGACAAGTGATAGTAATATGCATGAATTATAAATGCCCTTATACCTCAATTCTATGAAGAAAAAAAGGAAGTGCATTTGACAATACTTCAATATCCATGTAGTTAACCTGCAGACCCTCTGTTGCTCCACTTAGGAGGTGGCGCATAGCCTCGGTTCACCATGCTACCTACAAGAGCTCTGTCTTTACTGTGGTTGAGTATTTGTCAACTTAGTGATTTTAATGTCTAAAACTAGAAATAGAAAATTACTGAGATTTTTTCTTACTCTATAATTTACTCTCAAGTCATCTAAGGCATAAGTTGAGTATATTAACTATTAGAAAAATTGCCTCACAAGCCATAAAGATGAGGCCTTAGTCCCTTCAAACTAATATTTATGGCGTTCTATGACAAATCAAGTCGTTTCTGAGACTTTGATCTACTGCTTGACACATAGTTGGATGAACTGGCCTTGAGATGATGTTAGAAGGCAATATGCTTCACAGCATTGATCATAAATAATAATATAGGTTGAACTTGGGGACTGTAGGTACACCCTTCCCTGCAGCTCTAAATAAACACAATCGGTCTAGCCAGTGGTAAGCAAGTGCTTCTTAAACTGTGTTTCTAAATGTTCATAAACCAAGAACCTCAAATCCATCAGCCTTCAAAGAGCTAATCAATATATTCCAATCTGATCTCAGGGAAGTTTTGCCTCTGAGACATTTAATTTATTTCCATTCATGGCCATGAAAAAAATGAGCAGCCCAAACATTTTGACAAAATAGAAAATGTGGACAACATTGTATCCAAGACAGTTCTATTTCAATATTTTTTATTGGAACAAATCACCCCACTGAGTGAAATGACCATGAAAGCCAATCAGGCAAGAGGGTAGTTTGTGGGCCAAGATAGAAAAAAAAAAACCACATAGATGAGAGTATAGAGATGACAGCAGCAAAGAGGCACTGTTATTCACTGACTATGCTCTCTGTTAAGAAATTTCTTTGAGAGGGGGACTAGGAAGCTTGAGAAATATGTAATCTACTGGAGAAATTTCCTTTTAACAGCATTTGTATCTGAAGATAATCATTTCCCATAGCTCGGATGTTTGTCCCTGAACAATAAATTCCCCTTGTGTCTGCATAGGATGGGGATCATGTGCCATTTCCCTTTTAGAGTTTGGCACAGTAATGACATAAACAAATCCCAGGAGAATATTCTTGGCTTTATGCACCCTAAATAGAATTCAGGGCTATCATATACCAAAGACAGCATAGCTTTCTGGCTGGCCCCAAGGGAAATATGCAGAGTGGCAGAAATGGAAAGGTGTTATCTTGGAAACCGGCAGCACCAGTGCCATGTGTTTGAATAAGCAATACATCAGTCTCAAGCCTTCTTATGCAGATTCAGGAAACATAGGTGTCCGTTTTCTTTAAGCTGCAAGAAGTTAAGACATTGAAGACAGAAGATAAGGTGGAAAAGGACCAAAGAAATCTGAATGCAGAATGGTACTTTTAAGCAAGTCTTGTTTAAAAGTTTATCTAGGAAATGGAAAGCAGGTAAGAAGTAAGTTTCAAAAAGCATCGTAGTATTTAAGCCAGTATTGAACTTAGAGATCACGTGTGTTTCCTCTGAAGTTTTTTCAAATGTATTTGGTACAGTGTCATACTACACAAATCAGTGTAACAATCTGACGTTTTCAGCCTCTCCAGCACTGGGATTACAGGTGTGCACTACCGCACCTGGTTCTGTGGCCAGCTCAGTGCACCTGGGAGTGGGGCTGGAGCAACATGCTGTGCCGTGGACCAAACCCTGGTCCCTGCGCTTGCCCAAGCAGTGCTTAATCTACTGAGTTATGTCACTGGCCCTTTCTTATACATCTTAATAAGACCATCATTGGATCATTAAAAAAACCTTTAAACTGTAAGACCATTGTTCAATCATTAAAAACAAAAAACCTTAAATGAGAGACGGCAACTACTGCTATGCCCAACAAGCAGGTTGCTCTTGAGCTTGTCCTGGATTCACAAGTGTGACAAGAAAAAGACTTCATAGAGATTGCAAAGGCCATAGGAACTGAAAGAAAAGCAAAATCAATACACTAAAATGTTAGCTTTTGTTACCACATAGCTACCAATTTCCAATGAGAATTTACTTTTGGCAACAACCTTTCATTTCCTACAGAAAATCATGGCATTGCCAGTTTTCAGTGTCCAATCTAGGTCAGAAATGTCATGATCCCCACCAGCAATCCCTGCTATAACTTCATGCCCACATTTCTCTACTTTCTATTAAAAATATATACATGTTGAATACATTTGTTAATTTTTAAAATGACAACTGGCTATGCCATTTCCTATTTAAAAAAATTAAAATCTTTATGATCTTGTTTAACAATAGATGGCTATCTTCAAAGTCCCGATGTACATTTGCTGTACAGTTTATCTGTGGCTCTTATATTCTTTAAAAGTATCCAAGCCTTTTTGTAAATTTATAAAGTGTAGCCCAACATGTCCAGAAAATATCAGTTTAAAGTACTCATCAAAAGGCAAAATTCATCTGTAGCATTAGGTGAAAGCACATGAGAATCTGTATCTGAGAAGTTGAGGGAAGTTTTTAAATATTAGAGGTTTTGGGCTGGGGTGATGTCTCAGTGGAATAAGCACTTCCCTGGCAATCACAAGGACCCGAATTCAAACCCCGGTTCTGCCAAACAATAAAAAATTAAAAAATAGGACTTTAGTAAAAGATAGGTTTCTCCTACTTCCTCCTAGTAAAGGTAAAACTGCCATCTCTTCTTCTCAGCTCAGACACAAACACTGGGAAATAGCACATTTGTTAGAAAAATCAATAAAGCAGACGCTGGATCCAGAAAGTCAAGTCTGGCTTCACTTCAACAGAGAGAAAAGGAACGCAGCAAGAGCTGGAGATAAAACAACATTAGGATTTTCACTGTGTGTGGTTTCATTTTATTCCTCTGCTCTTCCAAACAACAAACATTCTTTCAAGCAGATGTCATTTTCTCCATAAAAACAAACTTGGGGCCTTGGGAGATAGCTCGTAGAATTAGTACTTGCCTGGCAAATGCAGGGTCCTGAGTTCAATCCCTGGTACAAAAGAAAAAAAAATTGGAATAAATTTTCATCTTTCCATCAAAATGCATTCTCTTCTGTTCTCAGCAAGCAGTGGTAGCACAAATCTTAACTTCCAAATAACAAAAGCACTCACTGTTATCTTCTATATAAAAAGTGAAGATCTACTACCTTTTTGGGAAGAGAACTGTGCTGAATGAACATTGCTGGCCAATCTACCACTCTGAAAATAGTTAAATGAAAACAATGCTTAAATTATGTTGCGATATAATGCTTTTTGATAAAAATGTCTAAAATGCTACTAAAATTATTTTTAAATGACATCCAGGCCTCCAGAAATGACAGTTGTCATTGTTTTAGCTTTGTCAGGTTGTTATTAAACAATTATATATAATTTTCTTCACTACATTTTTGAAAGATGAACAGAAACTCCTGAAGGTCAACAAAAGTATGGATAACATGAAGGACAAGAAAAAAAAAATTGCAGCTATGATTTAAATGAAGAACCTAAAGAAATTTGAGTTTCTGCTTGGTAGAGTACATAAGTGATGTGCCTTCAGGATTCAAATATAAAATAATAAATATATGAATAAGATGAAAATGAAATTTAACCATTTTGAAAATGAACAAGAGGCGTTCAGGCTGCTTAAGAGAACATACACTGTGCAAGATCTAAAATGTACTATGGTCCTCAGATAGATAGTTGACAAAAAAATACAAGGCATAAGAGTTAGAATTTGAAATTCCAAAGAATAGGTAATCCTAATAGACTTTCACATATAAAGTTATTATTTTAATAATAAACAAAATTATGAGAGAACCATCATGTTTTGGTACTGCATTCATTCTCCATCTACAATGAGGAATTGAAGACATTTGTATGAGAAACAAAAATAATGTATATTTTCAGGAAGAGAGCTGGACTTACAAATCTGTCCTATACTAAGCATGTATCCCTCACATGCAGAAAGCCACAAAGCTAACACTTACCACACGTTAGTAGTGCCACGTTTAACAGTTTCGGAGCAAATCACTTAAGATGCATTCATCCTGCCTTACAATCAGCCTGGATTGGCTCTACTAATGCCTTGAACGATTAAGTTGTGAGTAGGCAGACTTTTGATATCATTCAGTGCAAACTGTCCACGCTTCTTCACTAGAATTCAGATCCAGGCACCCACCTCCTTTGCAAGGATTGATTGAAATATTTTGCCTCTTTTTCCTGCAGCAGACTCAAATCTCCCCTACCTCTCCCCTAGGAGACATGCTAGCTTTTCTGGTTTGGCTGAGCTTATTCATTCCTGAGTCTATACAGTAGAGTGTGCTGTGGATGGCAAGCTCATTCCTCTGTAAGTGAGGAATCCTCAGGCCACTATTACTGCATTTCTTTTCTGCCCCTGCAGCAGGTTGCTCGTCCCATGTTTTTTTTTTCCCCTTTCGTGGAAGAGAGTGCTGGTAAAAACAGGTTGAGAGAATTTTCTCTTATCACAATATCCCAACTTTGTTCTTTGAGGAAAAAATACCTGGGTAAGGTGATATAATGGTGATTGTTACTGGGATGAGATTTTTGAAGCCCTCATCACAGTGCCGTCATCATAGCATTTCACTCATGTATTTGTCCTCAGAAGATGAAGTTACGCTATTCGGTTTTAAGAACACAGACGAAACTTACAGGGGACAATAGGAGAGATGCATTAACTCAAATTGGAAACATCTAGCATCAGGAAGGTTTTTTAGCCTGTCATGTTGAATTTATCTATTAAACAGTTCGTGCTACTTTGTGTAGTAGTCTAGAAAAGGTATTTTTATAAGTCTGTTAGCATGGTTTTTGCTGCTATGCTTCTACTTTCATTTTAATCTAACACATCCTTTAATAACATGATCAATATGATACTTTTTGAAATCTTCTTTTTTGAGACAGGGTCTCCATATGCAGTTCAGACTGGATTGGTGCTCACTTTGTAGCCCAGGCTGGTCTGCAAATTGAAATGATCCTCCTCTTGAAGGCTCCTGAGTCCTAGGATTATGGTGTCACCATAATCCTACACCACATCATGGAAGTATTGATTTTAAAAACTAAATTGGTTAACACTCTTACATAGGCATTATTCTGAATTTCTGACGTGCAAGTAATATATTTATAAAACCCTATGGAGTTGGTATTATTTTAATGTAAATTTAAAGGTTAGGAAAGTTTTCCACCATGTTAAAGACAATATATTTATAATATAATTCTGGTTCCTAGAAAATCAGCCTAGGTTTAGTGGAAGAAAACAAGAGCATGTTATTTCTCAGAGCATTGGTATTTCTCTTGGATCAAAACCCCAAACTCCTCACATGGTGATATGAATTAAAGCCAAGACATTCAGCTGAGCTCATCTTGGTTTTTTAAAAAATTTTTCTTCTTTTTTTCTTTCACTTTGAGATAAGGGATTGCTAAATTCCCTAGATGTACCTTGAATTTGTAATCCTCCTGTATCAGCCTCTTTCTGGGTCTTGTGTGCATTTTTGGTGGGGCACTAACTGAAGCTCTCATTTCTAAAATTCTATCATAAAACTGGTTCTTGAACTCAGAATATTTAGTTAGCAGAGGACTAAAACAGACAGAACCCTAGGGCATCTCTTTCTAACTTTTGTTTTACCTATATTTGTTTTTCTTTTTCAAAAAGCAGAAAAAATATTCAATCATTGGTAACTCACAGGACAGTAATGGGTCCTTTGACTCAAATAACCAACTCCCCATGGAGAGGTAGATAAGGACCTTTCACAGTAAGGGACAAAGGGGAGGGGTACACAGAAAGATAATGCGTGTTTCTACATATTAGTCACTTATAGCCATCTTTTGTTCATTCTCAATTTTCTTGTGGAAGGAAAACTGGGCTTCATGAAGAGTCATAATTTCTATATCAGCTTATGACTCACAATAAAATGTCCTCCATGGAGCTGTACCCATCATCTGAAATCCCAAGGTCACATCCAATGCATTTTATTGGTTCAAAATGAGTCACCAAACTCATTCTTAAAGGAAGTGAATTTGACTCTACCTTTTGCTAAAAGAAGAGTCAAATAAGGCATCATTAAATCTTTCACTTGAAGCTGGGTGTGGTGGCGCATGCCTGTAATCCCAGCACTTGGGAGGCTGAGGCAGGAGGATTGTTGTGAGTTTGAGACGAGCCTGAGCTACAAAGTGAGCTCGAGGCCAGCCTGAACTGCATAGTGAGACCCTGTCTCAAAAGACAAATAAATAAATAAATAAATAAATAAATAAATAAATAAATAAAAATAAATAAATAAATCTTTCACTTGAGTTCATATTTTCTTCACACGGTACCTGTTCTTGGATGGTTATACATTCATGTTACTCTGAAGAGTGTCTAAAATGCTAGTCCACTTAATTAGAATGGTCATATGCTCACCAAAAGTTAGACATTTAGACCAACTCATGTCTTAAAGTCTTTGTTGCTCTGATAGAAATGTTCAATATATATATTTTAAGTATTAGAATCTTCAAGAATCACATTTTGATGAATGTAAAAGAGATTACAGCAGCAGGATACAGTGATTTTATTTGACAAATCCTCTTATTTCTTAATGCATTCCTGAATTTGACTAATCTATCAAATTCTGTTTCTTCCACTTATCCTTCTCTCTTCATCCTGTATGTTTCATCGCATATACTTTGAATGATATCAGGAGTGCTTTCATCTTTTTGACAAGCCTTATATTCAAACCAACTAAGATTAATTTTTCATGTTCCACTCCCCAGTGGACAGTTTCTCAAACTTCCAAACATATTGCATCGACACCATTCCTTCTGACAAGCCATCTTCTAATTCTATCACAAAGCAATCAAGTTTCATTTGAATGATTTATTCTTCACACATCTAGCCTGTTTATGGCTCACGGGTCTGCGATCATCGAGGAATTGGAAACTTTCTTCATTCCCTAGATTTGTTATGCTATTTTGCTGAACCATGGATTTCTATAAAAGTTTGAGAAGAAAGTGATTGGATTTCTTTCCTATTTGGAACTTTCCAGCTGTCCTAGGGTCTGGCTTTGCATATATTTCCAGAGGTTTCCTCAAATCTCTTTTAACCTGCAAAGGAATTACAACAAGAAAATGGAACATATTAGCCATCTCTTTTTCTGCATAATGATTAGTATGACAGATAAATTCCAGTTTTTCATATTACTTATATACCTCTACTGACTCCATAAATATCCTCATCTATTATGTATTTACTGATTTTCTTCCATTTTTATTTAATTGGTACAATAAATAGCAATGCATAATTATTATGTTCCTCATGATAAGTGGGTACATGTACATAACACAGTTTAATACTATACATTTATTTTCTACCCCTGTCCTCCTCCATTTCTTGATTTCCTTCCTGTTTTCAAAAGAACTACCTTCCTGTTTCCTATTATCTATGTTTTTATTCTGGTTTTTAGTTTAATGATATTTAAGGTTACATATATAAAAAGAATCAAGTAGATCATGAGTGGTTTCTTAGGCCTCTGATGCAACCTGACCCCAGTTCTCTGGGAAATCCCCAGCGCTTGGCTCAGGGCATCTGCATGCCAAGAGTGGCTGGAAAGTCTTACCATCTGAATATCGAGTGCTTCATCAAAAAAAATGAAGAAAATAGTTTCTCCAATTCTATCTTATCTGGTGGTTTCAATGAATCCAGTAAATATTTCTTTAAAAAATACAGTGATGCTTGAAACTAAGATCTTAATATCTCCTAGTAAAATTTTAAGATTTAAAAAAAAATTAAAATTCAAAGCATGAGGTATAGTTTGCTGGTGTAGACGTCAGTCTGTATGCTGTGTGATAGTGCTAACTTCTATGCTTGTAACAGGGATTTTGTTATATTAGGCTTTCTTAAAAATTATAGAACTAAAAAGTATTGAAAAGCATTATATACTATTTTTACTCTTTTTGTTATTTTTGTTTAGTATGAGAATAAAAATAAAGAGAATAAAAAATGGAAACAAAACAGATTTCACTAAACAAAACAATAATTATTCAACAGTGTTTGCTATATTGTGTACTGTGGTTTTCAAATTAGTTGTTCAGATTACCAGACATAAGCATGCAAAATTGGTCAAAAGAGTTATAAAAAATGAAAAAGGAGACAGAGAAAAACATTAAGCATTAACTAACTGTTTAATAGACCAGAAGAACTATTAAGTGACCTACAAATTTCAGATAAATTTTCTTTTATAATATGACTCCTTATAAAGTACAGCCTTCCTCCCTGTTTTAAATTAGCAAATTCAAGATTATTTATAATAAAATCAGTGCTAGTAAACATAATCTACATTTCTGAACTTATAACTAGTTGTAGTTCTCCTCATCATATTTAGCATTGTGTGTATTCACCATGTAAAATCTAAAGCCAGAATATAAGTTGTTCATTTGTCTTGTTTTTAGCTTTCTTACAGAATAAGATTCATCTCCCATATTGATATTAAACTTCTATAAATGAAGAAATATCTTTATTATCATGATTTCTAATGCTAGCTTGGTATGGAATAAGGTATTATCTTTCCATAATTGCACGTTTTCTTTCAAATTCACCAGTTATCAGTTAGTTCTAAACTCGCCCCCCAAGCTTTGATACACACAGGGGAGGGATTTTGAAAGATGAGAGGATAAGGGAACACTCTTTCCCTCACTGGATCATTCCATGGGCAAAGTCAGAGCTGACTACTATCGGGAACTGAGGGCTGGGTGAAGGTGGGACACTGGCAAGGTGACCCATAAGGGTGGAGTCTGAGCTTCCTGAAATGTGAACCTAAATTAGCCTCTTGTCCTTTAAGAGCCAGGTGTCAAGTATTTTGTCTCAGGGCTGGAAAAGTGACTAGTACATATGTTAGACATAGATTCTCCTCCTTCACTTCCCCTCACACGTCACATTTGTGCACATATGTTCCATGTCCTTCCCAGATGTGCAGAGGGACACCTGCTGACTACACTGATATGGATGTAGTGTGTGGGGGGGGTGTTTTAGGACTGGTCAATTCATCTTCAGCTCTTTTTCAGTGGTGAATAAAGAATAAACAGCATTTGGGTGTAGCTAGTGGATGTGGATTCCAAATATACTGATACTTTTAGGTAAATAAATATGTTTAAGAAAAATGTTCTACAGAAAAAAAAAATGGAATTGTTAGTTTTCTTGGTCTCCATTTGTCTTTCAAACACTAAAGAATTAGTCAACCTCTTCATAATCTAATTCCTTCGGTAGTTGATAGTTTATGTTCATGCGTTGCCATTTCCATGCTAGTGTATTCTTTCAGTGGCATCCCAAAGATTAGATGAGAAATTTCTAAATTGCAATGAGGAACAACAGATTGTTAACTTAAGTTTGATATAGTTACAAAATAATAATAGTTATTAATAATAGTTTCAGTTTACAAAGTCTTATTCATTTTATACTGTTCTTTTAACTTTTGCATTGATTGTTCATTGCTAAATAAATTCAGTGAAATCAGTGGAGATGCATAATATGGGCAAGAAAATCAAAATGCAAATAAGATGACTATTGTATAAATTTGTGATGTTAGAAGTGAGTAAATCAGGGCCTTAAAGTAACTAATTTTGATAAATAACATTTCAGGATAAATAACTGTGGATATGCACACAATATATACTTGTCATGTAAGCTTTATAATTCCAACACACTTCAATTAAATTTATCCAACTAATCTATTCAAGAACCTATCAGACTCAATATGAGACGTGCTTTTCATAATGTCATTGATGACCAAAATGTAGATACGACAATGTGACTGTTATGTGTGATCTGTCAACTTAACGTAAGAACTGCCTAGCATGCTAGTGAAACATATTAGCCATCTCTTTTTCTACATAATGATTAGTATGACAGATAAATTCCAGTTTTTCATATTATTTATATACCTCTACTGACTCCATAAATATCCTCATCTATTATGTATTTATTGATTTTCTTCCATTTTTATTTTATTGGTACAATAATTAGCAATGCATAATTATTATGTTCCTCATGGTGAGTGGGTACATGTACATAACACAGTTTAATACTGTACATTTATTTTCTACCCCTCTCCTCCTCCATTTCTTGATTTCCTTGCTGTTTTCAAAAGAACTACCTTCCTGTTTCCTATTATCTATGTTTTTATTCTGGTTTTTAGTTTAATGATATTTAAGGTTACATATATAAAAAGAATCAAGTAGATCATGAGTGGTTTCATAGGTCTCTGATGCAACCTGACCCCAGTTCTCTGGGAAATCCCCAACACTTGGCTCAGGGCATCTGCATGCCAAGAGTGGCTGGAAAGTCTTACCATCTGAATATCGAGTGCTTCATCAAAGAAATGAAGAAAATAGTTTCTGCAATTCTATCTTATCTGGTGGTTTGTGTGTGTCTGTACATGGCAGACACAGGCATCAATAGCCTCAGGGGGAAAGACCGACACTCGATGTGTGTGGCACCAACCTGCTTAGCTGATATCCCAGGTGGAATAAAAGGGCGGAAAGGCACTTGAGACTTTTTTGAAGACTTAAAAACTTCTCCACAGTCTTTGGACCCCAAACCCCAATTTCTTCCACCTTCCAGCTCAGGCTTGCACCAGTGACTCTACAGGGAATCTATGGGCCATTGACCTTCCACTTGGGTGGCATTCTCAATCCTCTTGTTTTGTGGCTTTCCTCTTCTTTAGCACATCAGCCACTGAATCCTCTGGGTCTGCCATGTGCAGAAGGCCTTGATGGACTCTTCCACCTTTGATCCTGCACATGGTCATTGTTGTACCTGTTTTCCTTTATGGATAAGCTGAGCTGGAGGAAAAGCAGTAGCCCTAAGGCTCATTTCGACACCACAAATCTTGCAAAGCGGTGGAAATGGAAAGACCCCATGGCCAGGCCAACTTGATTCTCTCCAGCACAGCTTCCTACAATAGAGTGGCATGCTTGATGTCATATTTGACCATGGGCACAGATCCAGCATCCTTGTTCCTTGGAATCATTAGATCAGTAGAATTAAGCACAGTGGTTTACTGAAGAGAAAATTCCCAGGATATTGTACTCTGCAGTTGGACTCCATACTTTATCCAGGGAGATCTGCTGCTGTGACAGCTTTTCTTACCTCTACAGAGTCTGACGTTTTTCTGCCCACACACTTTAAAGATGCTCAAGCACTATATAGTCCAGAGGACAGTGCAGTGGAAGCACCATGACAACACCTGCTTCTGAGAATGTGGATACATCTCTTTATCCAGGTCAGGTAGTAATTAATGACCATTGCAAGCATTCCCACCTCTGATTCTGTAACCATACCTAATAATTCGCCTTGTATAACTACTCATATATTTTATGTTCCTTCTGTCTCTCTAAGAAATCCTAGCTAACACAGATGATTATTCTTGGCTGAGGATGATTTGGACCAATATTTTGCAAACAGTTACGAAAAATAAAGTTTTTTCTGCCAAACATAAATGCAATGCTCATCCAGACAAAAAAGAGAAATGGGGTATTTTGCAATGTGTCAAAAGCCCAGGTTGAACTGCTTTCCCCTGAATTTCTATCCCTTTTCATTTTTTCCAATTTTTGATTATCTAAAGAGAATACAAAATAGTTTTTAAAGACATTAGAAACAATGCAGAAATTCAAAAAACAAAACAATAGGAATTCATCAATGGTTGCTGTATTGTATAATTGTCTTCAAATTAGGTGTTCAGATTACTAGATACAAGCATACAAAATTGGTATTAAAAAGTTATAAAGAATTTAAAAAGACAAAAAATTAAACATCCTTCTCTCCTCTGTAGGCCAACAGGAATCAGCAGTACAATTATCCAACTCATTTTATATACATAGATAAATATATTTATTCTCACCCTTGTCCTTTTCCTCATCTCAGATATCCTGCCCTTTGAATAGATTCTTTCTCATTCACAGTATCTATTATACCTTTCATGTTTTATTTTTTCTTTCAGGTTCTTACACTTAAAAGACAATATGATGTTTGCACATGCACATCTAATTTATTTCACTTATGATTATGGTCTCTACCTGAATCTATTTAGATATATAACCCTTCAGCTTTTCGCATTTTATAGCTAGGTAATACTCCATTGTGTAAAAATTTTTCACTTTTTTATTCATTTTTCAGTTGATGGGCATTTGGGTAGTTTCCAAAATTTAGCTTTGACAATTAATTTTCCCTTTTATGTTGTTGACAACAATCCTCATGTGGGCCCCTGCACCAAGCACAACACCGGTTCAGTTAAGCTGGGTGATCCAAGTTGGTTTCTAGTTGTCAACCCATCACAGCTAGGCATTTAGGGCCTCTTAATTCTGTAGACACAACTTTAGCAGAAAAATCAGATCTCTTCTCCTTTGAGAAGAAATTGTCAAGTTCTACAAAAGAGTTGTTAATATTGTTCACGAGCTACTCTTGCCTCTATCTCATTATTTGTAAATGTATAGGCATCCTCATGTTTGGCAGCAAGCTCTAGAGAACATAAAGCAAAATATGTATGAATCAGGGGAATTACTAGCTTTGCCAAATGTTAGTTGATATTGTATGACTATGTTAGATTTCCAAAATCAACAAATAAACAAGCAAATATTGGATGACTATAAGAGCTGAGTGGTTGACTCTAGCTACCAAGAAGTTGAGTTGTAACTATGAAAAAGGGTAAGAAAGAATGTTACTGAAATTCTGGAGAGCCCTGGTTCAAATCTCAGTGTTTCCCTATCTGATACGGAAAGACAACACTACAATCTCTATGTCACTGTGCACAGCTGTAATACCAGAGCTTTGGGAGTCTGGAGCAGAAGATTCCTAAACTCCATCCCAGTTTGGACACTTTACAAACTTCAGGAGACCATGTCTCTAGAAATGAAAATGATAATAACCCATTTCACAGGGGAGTATTACCTGTTCAGACCAATAATAGATGTGCAGGTTTAGATAACACAACCACCCAGGGAGCCATAACAAACTGAGATGTTTCTGAAAGACAAAGAAAATATGGAAAGATACCCAGAACAAAAATGAAGCTATGCATATTCTTTCTTTATTTTGGTGCAGATATTTATGTAGCTACATGAGAGGGTGGCTTTCTTTCCTTTTCCTCTTCCATTTCCCTTCCTTGAAGCTTGCTGGACTTTACTACATGGCAAGATATCCAAAATTGACTGTGAACCAGTGATACCAACAACCCTCACCCAGAAGCTAAAAGAAAGACTTTTATTGCATGTTGGGAAAGAATTAGGACAAATTATGGTGAAGAACAGTCCTGTGGTGTGTGGCAGAAGCATGAATGTGAAGAGTGATCGGAGGTAGCTCTATGAGGAACCAAGTTTGGGTAGAGTGTCACCAGGAACTTTGTTCTTTTCTGTTTGCTGTTATGTTAAGCCAAAAGAGTTATTTTTGACATGTTTGAAAGAAAGAAATGCAGTAGCATAAAAATATATTTCTTTTATTTTATTGGGAGACTGGAGTATATGCTTGCATATGCTATGGAGCCAATTAATTGCTTCAGGCCTTATAATTATCTTTAAACCATGTCTTCTGTTTCCGTTTCCTCTGAAAAGCTTCTTTCTTAATAGTAACCACATAAATTACAATATAAAATAAATATTAATAATGTTTCCTCATTAATAATAATAGTATCTATTTTCGATAAAAAATAATAATTATTTATAGCTGATCTGAAAACATAATTGCTCTGACCCTTTTTAATCTAAGTTTGCCACATAGAGATAATTTTAGCACCTTAAGGAATTGGTGTGAAGTATAAATCATACATGTACGATTCACTGCACAGTAGGTTTTCAGTGCTGATAAACATTGCAAATCATAAGTATTATTATATATTTAATAACTGAAATTTGAGAAAGGATTTTACTAATAGTCTATTTTTAAAAGCTGTAAAAACCATTAAGCATAGAAGGAATGATTTAAAAATATTGTAAATATTTAAAGTTTTTAAATTATTACAGGAAATGTCGTGTTGTCATTTGTCCTCTTCAAAGCACTGCATTTGAACACAGTGATGTGGACACATCACATCAATTCTGGCCCAAATTCTCTCCTTGAGGATCTTCAGTTGAGCCTTTGCCCTCAAAGTCTTAAGTCAATTCAAGAAGTCAGTTCCATGCTTATTCTGACTTTGTGCAACAGCCAGAAGTCCAGTAGTACCAAAAGCCAGGAGTAAGCCTGGACAAGGACACTCCACAACGTTTTAGCAAGCCTGTCCACCCACTGCATGGCAACCTGGGCCACCACACATCATATATTTTAATCACACATTATAAGGGCACTCAAGAAAAATTTCTTTATGAGCCACTTCATAATCATTGGATGAATATGCTCCAAGAAAGGGGCACTATGTTGAGGGGAATCTGACAGAGTGCCCTGGACTGTAGTACATATTTTTAATTTAAGAATTCACTGTATATCTTAATCACACTGTAAAAGAAAGCAATATCATTACATCCTTTATGTTATTGTTCACATTTTGGTTTTTATTTTCATTGGTACATATTTTTAGTATATAATGGTGAGGTCCCTTGTGTGGAATTGGTACATGTGCATAATGCATTTTATTAATATTTTATGTGCTTCCTTTTCACCCTTCCCACTGTCTTCATCTCCTGCTCCTCTTTCCTATATAAGAAATATATTTACTGGGCAAAGTGGAACAGATCTGTAATCCTAGCTATTTCAAGGCTGAGGCACAGCAGTGTTTAAGGTCAGCCTGAGAAATTTAGTGAGAAACCTGCCTCAAAGTAAATTAATAATTGATGTAAGATAAAATAAAAATATCTTCTAGCAGTACAGGTTAGTTGACTAAGGGTCATTTAATTTCTAAAGAATGATGTCGATAATTACATTTGCATTGAGTTAAAGAACTGAAGCCCATGGAATAATTAGTTAAATGCAATTGTGAATTCCCTGATTATTCTGATGTCAGAAAATGTCAGAAAGCAGAAACAAATGTGTTGATTCTCTCTCTGGCAATTGCCTTGCATTCTAACGCTTTCTGCTTTGATTCGTCGTTCCTGGTCATATTTGATATTGCTTCACAACGTCTTTTGCATGTCAAGGATTTGCTTCAAACACTCCATTGCAAGTTTGACTTGTCAAAAGTTGGAGAGAACATGTTTTAAACATTCAGCAAGCATTCATCTGAAAAGAAAACTACTATTTCTAATGAGCATTTGGGAGTGCAGTGGATTGCAGAAACTGTTTTCTGAGATCTGTCACAAATGATTTACTTTTATTAGTTTTAATGGCCCTCAGCTACAGGCACGGACTATAAGTGAAAATTAAGATATTTTTCATGGGATGAAAATAGATTCAATCACACAGCCTATTTTCCTCCCTACTTCTCCCTATTTACTTATTTATTTCACTTTATTGTATTTGTTTACTTTTTTTTTTTTTCATTTTTCTGGCAGATGATTCTGCCTAAAAGGAAATCACTTTAAGAAATAAAAACACAAGGCTGTTTTTTTTTTCCACAAGAACTAAGCTTCACCTGTATTTGAAACCTCTCTGTTAATTGTGTAAAAATGGCTTGATTTGGCAATTTCACCAGTAACATGGTCATGGAAAGGTCTGATGTGGCAAACTGAAATTATGTCCTGGGGAGGGACAGCAGTGGATATTTCCGTTCATAACTAAAAGTTTGTGTTCTGCATAGTAAGTGCAGGAACAGTCAGAAACCCCCCAATTGGTTTTAATTCATCATGCTCTTTAGTTCATTTAGTTTTAATTCATCATGGGTCTTCTTGTAGATTTTCTTTGAGAGTTTCATTTTTCCTTTTCTATTGTTCATCATTCATGTAAAGCTGTGTGATCTGAGCAAATGTCTGTATTGTATTCTTCCTAAACTGGCTATATAAGGGCTAGACAGCGTATTTGAAGCCATACAGCCAGAAGCCCCCCTGATGCACCCAGAAGGATGTTCCCCCAGTGCCCTTCTTGGCACCCACCCCCATCAAGTTGACACAGTCAAGATTAAGCATAGCAAAGCCTTCTTCTCTCAGTGCCCTCCCATTATTTTTTCTCTGGCCTCCTCTCTGCTCTAATTTCCTCTTCTCATAAGGATCTGAATCATAGCGCATTCAGGCCAGGTTCCAATGGTTTCAGTTTACCTTAAGTACTTATATAAAATGGCTATTATCTCTATACAGTCCTATTTTAAAAGGCAGGACATTAGCAGTTTACCATGTAAAGTCTAGGAGAACACGATTTAAATTAGTATGAGAAAAAGTTCTATGAGTAGAAGAGCACTAGGAAGTGGTTCAGCCTTAGAGAGGTAGTGGGGAGAGGCTGTACTGAAATGGGGATACAGGCAGCGACCGTGAAGGTACGGGGAAGTAGGCACTGCAGATACCTGGTAGGAGTACAACTGAAGAGAGGGGACCATTCCCCTGAAGTTCTTGAAGTAGGAAGAACCAGGAAGATCTAAGTAGATGTAGGGGAGCTCCGTGGCTGTATGGGAGAATAGTGATGAGGTGGCCAGGGAACTAGAAAGAGTATTGTCTCTCTCAGGCCCTTATTGGTGGCTAAAAATATTTGGGCTTCAATCCCAAAGACTTGGAGACTTATCAGAATTTCACAGCAAAAGAATGGTGTGACTACAATGCCTTCATGTAAACCTGAGGCTTTGTGAGTAAACTAAAACCACATTCCTCATACCGGGCACAGCTGATATTCCAGGCTAGCAAGTGTTTTGATGTATGGGCCTGACGTTAACCTTCATTGTGGCTTACTAGTATCTCTGACACTAACCTCCCAGAGATAGTAGTTCTCTGCCTGACTGCTACAACAGCCATCTGTTAACATCACCAAGTTCCCCACAGTAGAATAAATAACTCCTAGATGAAAAGCACTGTGTAGGAGAAGCAGAAGGAATAGTAAAAGCCTGTCTTGGAAGTTAAGTCTGGTTAGGAACAATAACTATAGAATCATAAAGGAAACATTTTGGATATTTTGAAAGCAAGGAGGATCCAGTTGCAATGCTGACAATAAGTAGGAAGAGCACTATAAAATAAACATACAAAAAAGGCTTCCAGTACATATTTTGCTCTTGAAAAAAAAAAGGACAGACTCACATTTTATTCAAAGAGGGTAGGCTGAGGATAAAGCAGACTTGGATAGGCCCACAAATGTCACAAGCAGAATGCCTACTTGGAAGAATAGTGTCCTAGATGTTTGGAGAAGATGCATCATTTTGTAAAAAATGTCCTGTAATTTATTTTCCTTTGTGAGGTAGGAAGCAAGATCTTTATCACTGGAAAGCAATGATGAGATAGGAGGTATCAGAGGAAAGTGATGATACAGAATAGGATACTAGGAAAGCCTATTTTATAGGATATGTCATCAGTATAGTTCTGAAAATAGGGATTTCGATGGTATCTCTGAACAAACATGGAGTGTTACTTTTCATGACACAGTTCTATTGTACTAAGCAATATTTGCCAACAAAGCCAGAGTTAATATATTGTTGATTCTGTCTACTCTTTGTTGCTTGGAGTTAAACACTCAGTATTGGCAATAGTCAAAATACCTTTTCTTGCTCTGGAAATAAATTTAATTTCTTGTGAAGAATGGATGGTACGATTAGAGAAAAAGCATGTTTGGAACATCAGCTTAACCTCAAGGAAATTCATAATTAGGAATCAGCTCTAACAAAAAGTTTTCAATGTTGAAAAATTTTGTTGATTTCCAAAGCATCTCTCTTACATTAAAGATGAAGATAACTCCACTCAAGTCGGACTCCCTTTAGTACCCATCCAATACTACAAGGAATTTATGTTCCTGCTGATTAGAAATAATTTATTCCTTAAGATGCTTCTGAAAATACTCGAAAATCCTGAATGTATCTCTGCCTTAGAAGCAGAATTATTCAAGCACAGAAAATCAAGCAAGACTCACAATGTGGCATCCCATGCACTGGGTGACCATTTATGGGCTGCTTTTCTGAACCTGTACCAACCACACTCTCCTCTGATCACAGGTATAGCCGGCATTAGCTATCTCTGCTCTTATTTGTGCCTCTGCACACTTCATTCTCTTTAAAGATTTATGTAATCAAAGCTTCTAACATGCCCAGAGCAGTAGAGCACCCCTATGATCCCAGCACTCAGGAAGCTGAGGCAGGAAGCTCACTGTAAATTTGACATCAACCTTGGCTACAAAGTGAGTTCAAGGTCAACCTGAATAGCATGGTGAAAATCTGTCTCAAAAAAAAATAAACAAAAGACTTCTAAGGGAGAAGTTCCTGTATGCCAGAAACTACCAACATTCATTGGAATTATCAATTTAATATTTATCATAAAATGATGTGGATATATATGCCTGGCATGGATCTCATTGTATAGCCCAGGGTACTCTCAAATTCACTGCCTATTGTACAGGTGAAGAAATGTGTACCCAGAAATAAAGAAAACAATGTGTCAGAGTGTAGTAGACATTACTGATAACTTACCTACATTGCATCAGTGGTCCAAATTCCAGCTACCACTATTGGAATATTTGTCTGTAACCTTTTCTTAGTTGTAAGAGCTTCATTTAAACACATGACAAACCATAGTTTCTGAGAATGGACCTTTTCATTGTCTAACCATATTTACTGTCATGAGATGGATCATTGTCAAGATATTTGCCCCTCGAATAAGAAGATAAATGAAGTACCTGACTTTTTCAACTTCCCTATGACCTATTTGTCTTTCACGAAATTAATTTGCACACGAATTACTTACACACAGGTCCTTTTCTCTGTCTTCTTTTGCTTCAGTTCACAAAAACACAGCACTACTAAATTGCAGAGTCAGGACATAACCACAGACAATGTAGCTGAGGTACCTGTACTTTTTGCCAATACTTCACTGTGTCTGTTTGCTAGAAGCAAAATGACTGACAACCATCAACTCTAAAAACCTGCAACTCTAATTCCTGGAGCACCCGCATTTTAGTGCAAAGTATCTGACTGTGGAAACTGCGCACTTTCCTAATACCCTTTCAAGTGTGGATGTGGAAGACAAAGTTCACAGCATTGAAAGAGATTGGAATTAGAATAATAGGAAGAAGAGACAAGGGAACTATTCTCAGAAAACAGAACTAGTTAAAATAGTTTCGCCTTTGAGGAAGTAGAAAGTCTTCACAGTACTTGTCTGGTAGGATTTCGGCAGGCCGTGACTGACAATGGGGTGTTTTCTATTGTTTTCCAGAAAGGAGATTCTTAATGTAGCTCTTGGTAGACTGGTTACAATTGCATTTGTGACAATGTGGCCATATGGGCCTCATGCTCTGTGTTCAACAAAGAGTCCTATCTTGAGCACACAGATTTGAGCACATGTCAGAAAGGTCTTCACATTTATATGAAATAATATAGGTGCTTAAAACATCAGATTGTGACCCTTGAGGACAGAGTTAGAGTGAGGAAAAGGGGTCATGTAGAAACTGACTTACTGACAAGATAGCTTCTCAGCAGAGGCCTTGCTGCATAACCAAATTTCATGTTCTTTTTGCATGGCATAGAAATAATAAGGCATGTGGGTTTCCAACCACAAACTACTTTCCAGTTTCCAATATATCGAAGTTCATCTGTTAATTCCAATAAAGTGCACACTAAAACATGTGTCATTTTAACTGAGTCATTTAAGAAACTACTGGACATTTTCATCATTTTTTCCCCCTTTCAATCTTATAATTAGAGAATTCCAAGGTTGACAAATAAAAGGACCTCAGATATCTAAATCAACACTTTCCTTCTTTTTTCTTTCTTTCTTTCTTTCTTTCTTTCTTTCTTTCTTTCTTTCTTTCTTTCTTTCTTTCTTTCTTTCTTTCACTCTCTCTCTCTTCCTTCCTTCCTTCCTTCCTTCCTCTCACTTTCTCTCTCTCTCTCTCTCTCTCTCTCTCTCTCTCTCTCTCTCTCTCTCTCTCTTCTTAGGGAAGGGTCCACAGGGTGTTCAGAGTTTCACTACTAGATAGGACTCCTAGTGATTCTTCTAGTTACAGCCTCCCAAATGCTTCGATTACAGGTGCACACCACCACACCCAGTCTCAATTGCCATCTCAGCACACTCAGGGATGGCGAGCAGCACAGCAATCCCCTGGTGGCTGGCCTAAATCAACACTTGAAGAAAGGAAACTCAGACTATATTCTACAACTACAAAAGAGACAAACAATTTTTAACTTTGAGCTAAGGGAAATTTTAAGCTTTTGCTCATGGAGCATCTAGCAAAACTCTAACACCACATGGTTGACTTTTTCGTAAGGCTCTCTGCCTAAATTTCACAATTTTATAGGAGCCATTACTGAAACAATGAGTTGATTTTGTTCTCCTGTCTCACTCATGTAATATCTTTTTTATTAGTATCATAGAACTCTTTATGATGTGAGTTTTGTTTGCTAATTTTTTTATTTTTTCTCTTTATATACAGCCTCTCTCAACTAGCAAATAAACTCTATATGGGCTGGAAATTTGCATGATGTGTATATTACTGTACTCATGTCTGGGGAAGTTTATGGAACATAGAATGTGCTCCACTAACATTGCTGGAGAGAATTACTTATAACTCTGTCTTCATAAACCAGATGCATTCTTAAAGATTATCGTGAGTTCAGTACTACCTATGTTAGGGAATATTCTGTGTATGTTTGGCAATTATCCTTTTATTTTCCTTCATGAATGGCCCATTTCCTTCCTTTTGCCCTGCTCAGGCTTACTCAGTGATTTGATTGTGAATTTAGGGGCTTTTGCTGGGGGTTTTTGTCGTTTATTTCCAGTTTCATGGCACTGTGGTCAGATAGTATGCATGGGATAATTTCTATTTTCTTGCATATACTTAAGCATGACCTATGGACCAGTATGTGGTCTGTTTTAGAAAATGACCCATGTACAGCTGAAAAAAATGTGTATTCAGCAGTGGTTGGGTGGAACACTCTGTATATGTCCATGAAGTCCATTTGTTCCAGGCTCTGGTTCAGTTCTACTACTTCTTTGCTAATTTTTTGTCTAGTTGACCTGTCTTTGTAGGATAAAGGGGTATTTAGGTTTCCTGCTAAGATTGTGGTATTGGATATTAGCTTTTTCATGTACCTTAAGATTTGTTTTACATAGTTGGGTGCTCCTGTGTTTGGCGCATACATATTTATGAGTGTTACCTCCCCTAACCAGAATATAGTGGCCTTTTCTTGGTTGGAAATTGAGACTGTCTGAGAACACGATTGCTATGCATGCTTTTTTCTGTGGTGCTGGGGCATGCAGTATTGTTTTCCATCTTTTGACTTTAAGCCTATGAATGTCCTTTTGAATTAAGTGTGTTTCTTATATACAGCATATTGTTGGATTTTGTTTCCTAATCCACAGTGCCACTCTATTTCTCTTTATTGGTGAATTGAGTCCATTTACATTGATGGTTATAATTGAAATGTGTTGACTTATGATTGTCATGCTATTTACCTGCTGTTGTTTAGTCCTTTTTATCCTGTGTTTAATTGTTTGCACTATTTGGTGGGTTCCTTCTGTTCTGATTCATGGAGCTCTGGTCATTGTGGTCCCTCTCCAGAATATCTTTCAGTAACCTGTGTAGGGATGGCTTTGTCGCCATGAACTTCTTTAGTTATTCTTTGTCATGGAAGTATTTCACTTCTCCATCAAACTTCAAAGAGAGTTTTGCAGGGTATAGTAGTCTTGGTTGGAATTTGTTTACATAGAGTAATTAAAATACTCTGCTCCACACTCTCCTTGCCTTCATGGTTTGGGTAGAGAAGTTGGCTGTAATTCTGATGGGTTTTCCTTTGAATGTGATGTGATTCTTTCTCTAGTAGCTTTCCGTATAGATTCTTGTGTTGGACTTCTGGGATCTTGACTATTATATGTCTTGGTGTGTTTTTATTTGGATTGAAGTTATTTGGCATTCTGTATGCTTCAGTTGCGTGACTGTCAGATTGTTTCCTCATATTTGGGAAGTTTACTGCTATTACTTCTGCCCATATTCTTTTTATATCATTTATATTGACTCCTTCTTTCTCATTGATGCCTTTTAGTCTAGCATTGTTCATCTTGGCATCATCTTGCATGTGATGGATTACTTTTTCCTGCATCCTAGTTGTTTTTAAGAGATCTTTTCTCACCTTTTCACTAACTGCACTGTCTTCAAGATCTTAGACTCTGTCTTTGCTTTCACTCAAACTGTTTTGTAGACTTGGGATTACTATTTTAAGTTCTATCTCTTTGACTCTGCTTCATTTGAGCTATTTCTTTCCTGTATTGCTAATTGAAGGAATCTGTCATATTTCTGCTCTCCTCTATTTTTTTGTCAATTTCTTCAGTAGAGGTGGCTATTAATTCTTTTACTGAAGTTTTTTCCCAAATTGGGTTTCCTCCATTTATTTCCAGACTTGATTGTATACTTCAGATGCTACGATTTCAAAGATTTTTGTTTATTTTGAAAATTGTTTCTGCTCTGAGTTCCTCTTTACCTTTTTTCTGTTGTTTATTTGCCTGTGATGCTGATAATTCATATGTTTCAGCGGGAATAGTGTTCTCTGCTCTTGTTCTGGGTGGGCATTGGCTTTCTGCCACATGTTTCTGGATTTGATTCATTACTTCTGATGTTATGTATTCAAAAATTTATTTTTTTTCCTTCAGACATTAATTCTGATTTGAATTCCTCTATACCTTTCTGCTGTTGTTCCTTGCTTCTGACTCTGTTAATTCATTCATTTTAGCTGATCTAATGTCCTCTGCACTTGTCATTGGTGGGCTCAAGGCCTGAGATTGCATTTGGTTTCTTTTTTTTTATCATGACTTATAGCTCTGTCCTCTGACTTTTGGTGTAGAGTTTTGGTGCAGTTCTAACCTTAGCACTTCATGAAATTCAGGTATTGTTACACCAAGTTCTAGTTCATGTAGTTTCACCTGGCTTGGGTCTGGCCACTGTGCTCACCTCTTCTCTGTTGCTATCCTTGGAGTGAGCCTGTTGTGCCCTTTGACAAGATGTTCTGCTTCTGCATTAGCTGCGTGGTTTTGGCCCTAGTCTCAGTGCAGGGACTTCTGCCTCAGAGTTTCTCCCCAGGCCTGAATGCCAGGCTTGGGCTGGGTGTGGAAGGGTATGGGGATGGACAAGAGAGCACAGAAGCTCTCTCATGCACTCACCAGGCCTGGGCTTTAGCAGGTCTGCTGGACTCTCAAAAGGGTGGGGGATGTTCTCACTCACTGGCCAAGCTCTGCCGGGTCTGGGGCGGCCAGGCAGGACTGGAGAAGGCTGGAAAAGATCTCTCTAGCATTGCAGGCCCTTGCCAGGCATGCACTTAGATCACCAAGCTATCTTCCCAGCCAACTTTCCTACTTTCTGGAACGATTACATAGCTATAATGCTGCATTGACTACTTCCATATGTACATGGCCTTTTGTGTATAAGTCTTTGTTTCCACTTCTTCCCTTTCCTTTGAGAGCTCATCCTAAACCAAGCTGGATTTTATCTTAAAATCCTTAGCTAATCACATCTACAGAGATCCTTTAGAAATAAAGCTACATGCTGAATTCAAGGTGAGCAGGAATTTGAGAAGGCTTCGGTATTATTAGAATTGTGACAACAAACAGATATTGCTCATATTTTTATTGTTATGCCGAGCTATTTCCTGATGTGCTTGTAATATGCAGCACTACTCCAGAAAAGCATCATGATAGTGCAACTATTGACTTCTGTATTTGATGTTGCTTCTCCTCCTTCCTCTTCCTCTCCCCTCTTCCTCTTTGGGATCATTCCACAGTCTCATGCCTATGAACTAAATGCTATAACAATAACCTGCATCTCCAAATCTGATACTGTTTTTGCTATATTTTAAAATTCATGCAACTGAGAGATAGTGGCATCTCATTATAGTTTTAATTCTTGCACTTAATCCCTGCCTATTAATTTTCTTAATAGTAGCCTGAGGACCAGCATTCTTACATTTCAGTAATATCTTTGTATTTGTTTTATGGTTTGTGTTTTCCCTGCCCTATGTGAACTGGTAGATTATATACGATTGATTACATTAGAAATATGTGGGAAACTAAATATATATTAACCCATCCAATATGGTTAAAAATAAATGTATTATTTTTAAAGTAAATGTTTATAATAAAGAGTTTCCACAGGTCTGGGATTCTAAGTATCTTAGTACAATTTATGTTTCATGTTTTGGTTCTTGTTGTTTGATTTAAGCAAGTTGAACCCACAGAGAGCTGAAAGGTTCTAGCAGTTTGGCTGTCATTTAGAGTGTCAGCTGTCAATGTCCTCAGATCTAGATGGTACACGTGCCTCCCTGTCTTATCATATGGTTCTGCATTCTGGCATGCCAAACTACACAGCAGCTTGCTTTTGGAGAGGAAGCAAGGAACAAAAGCCACACACATAAGGCACAAGCTTACAATCTTTGGTGATCTTTGTTTTTTCCTCTTTTTGAGATATGGTCCCATTATGCAGTTTAGGCTGGACTTCAACTCACTCTGTATCCCAGGGTGGCCCTAAACTTGCAGCAATCCTCCTGTACCAGCCTCTGGAGTGCTGAGATTACAGGTGTGTTTCACCTTCCCTGGCTGGACATTTGTAATTTTAACAAGTGAAAACAAATCCTTTTTACTGAACTCTATTATCTGTAAGGGTATCACTCCATCCAAACTACACTTGAGGGGAGGGAGCAACATAACATTATGATTAGAAGGAAGGAGATTAGTAGGAGCGATTTTAAGGCTGTCTTTCATGCACAAAAAAACCACAAAGATGTTTTCTATTTTTTCTGTTGCTTTCTATATATAATTTAATACAGCACATGTAAGTGCAAAAACAGGGAAGTTATGGTCTGGACAGCATGTGAGGAAGTTAACAGAACTCTTCCCCAAGGGATTTTCAGCTGTTCTGATATAAGTTGTTAGAAACATCTTTTAATTTAAATTGTTTAATCAACTTTGTCAAAATTAATTGGCCATATGGACATAGATTCTCTGGAATCCACTCTTTCCAGTATGAGAATTCCGTACCAAAGGGAATTTTACAATAAAACACAGTAGCGCACAGTGAGACTTCCAAACTCATTCTTTTTCAAAATCATATTGGATATTCTGAGTCGTTTTTAATTTTGTATAAATTTTAGAGTGCATTTGCTTCTGAAAAAAAAACACTAATCTTTATTAATTATGTCTCAAACCTGTAGAAAATTTTTGGGGAAAACCTATAAAATAGTCTTATTTATTTATTTATTTATTTATTTATTTACTGGTACCAGAGATTGAACTCAGGACCTTGTGCTTGCCAGACAGGTGCTTAAGCCACTGAGCTATCTCCTAGCCTCTAACAGTGACTCTTTAAGCACTCTGCATGCCATAGTTTTCCACTTACTTAGGTCTTATTTTGTTGCTTTTGTTTTAAACATTTCAGTGTGAAGAGTTTCAAATGACCTGTGTCTATAAGCAATTATGGGCTTGCAATGTTTCTGTAAATTATATTTTTACATTTCCCAGTTGTTCAGTGAGTGAAACACATTGATATTATGTTTCAATATTTATTCTAAGGATTACACCATGCCACTTTAAATAATTCTAGTATCTTTAGAGTTAATAGCGATCTGCTTGGGAGAAAAATAGCCTTGGGACAGAGCATGACCCATGACCCTCCCTGATGCTTTAGGTCTGTTATTGTACATGTGAAATTTTAAGAAAAGTAATGTAAGTTTTGCTCTGGCTCTCCCTACACTTCCCTTCCTCTAATTTTATTAATCGGTGTGTGTTATATTTATTATTTTCACTGCTCTTCCTTCTTTTTCTCTTCTTAGGTGAGGGGTAGCCGCGTTGCCCGTGCTGGCCTTCCGGGAGCATCCTCGCCTGCCTCAGTGGCGGAGACAACGGGCCTGGATGAGTACTGCTAGTCCTCCGTTCCTTTAGGACTGAGAATCCCTTATAACATTTCTATTCCCACACAATATCTTTATTTGAGCATCTGATGACAGCTAGCATGGTTGATTGTTTACTGAGTAATATTCTATTAGCTTTTCATTATGTATGTAAATTTCTGAAATGTTTCTTTCATTGCTTTAAATTCACCATTTGAATGTTTTCTGATTTTCCTAATGACTGGCGCTGATGCTAATGGTGCTATGTTTTCTTGTAAGGAATGGAACACTTTTTTTTTTTTTTTTGGTCTTTTTGAGACAGAGTCTCACTATGCAGTTTAGGCTGGCCTTCAGCTCACTTTGTAGCTCAGGCTGGTCTCGAACTCACAACAATCCTTCTGCTTCAGCCTCCCAAGTGCTGAGATTACAGGCATGCGCCACCATGCCCAGCAGGAACGGAACACTTTTAAGGATTCTGAACTTCGACATTTTTGTGGCTCTACTTCATTGTTTTGTCTTCTTTTTAACTTTTGGATTTTGACTTCATATTTTATTCTGTCTTTTAGTTTCTCTTCTAATGTGAGCTTGATATAATGATGTTTGTTTTAGTATGTTAAAATGCAGACTAATGCTTTCCTGAGACACCACGTTTCTATCTATAATTTCTGCTAACAATGTGACATAGCCTCCATTTCTCTCCTCTTAAGACTGCTGCTACACATATTCTGGAGTACTTAAATTTTTTTCACAAGATTTCAAGCCTCTGCTCACTTTTTCTATCACATTTTTCCAATATTCTGTTTTATAAATAATATTGATGTTTATCCAATCGTACCAGTCATGTTTTTTATTCTGATGTATCCAATATGCTGATGCAAACTTGCAGTAAATATTTCATTTTGGTTACTTATCTTTAACTTTATTTGCTTGTGTTTTCCATTTTTGTGTGTGTTCAATCTTTACACAAAATAATATTTTTACTTTTTTTCTTTTGTACTTTAGGGAAAGGTGTACAAGATCTCAATACTAGATCAGACTGGTAGTGATTTACCTGTTTACAGCCTCATAAGAGCTGGGATTACAGGCATGCACCACCATGCCCAATCTCAATTGCCATCTCATTGCACGCCAGGGGCATACCTGTGAGACAGGCCTGGGGATTGAATCCCAATTCCCTACGCCTGCTTGCACGCACTTTAATTTACTTATTATTTTAAAGGGTTGTATATTCATCTATTATATCTACCTATTATCTAGCTTATTAAAAGTCATTTTTTATTTACTTAATTTTTTTTCAGAAAATAAGTCACATTTTCTTGAATTTTACAATTTTATATTTTGGGCTTGAAAGTTAAATAAATTACAGTGACTCTGGATTATATTACACCTTTTAAAAATTTTATGTATTTATTTAATGGGTAATTTACTGTTCAAATTTAAATCTATAAGTTTTTTGTCTCCCCACAGCTTACAGTAGCTGAGTTTCTTTACTTCCAGAAAATCTCATTCATGTCAGGTTTTGCCCCCTGATACATTCTAAACATAAAGGTTTTTGTCTTGAACACTTCAGTTCTTTTCTTTCTTACTTTCTTTCTCTTACTATTTATTTATTGGATTTTAGAGAAGGGTCTACAGGTTGTGCAGGGTCTTACTACTAGATTGGACTCCTAGTGATTCCCCTGCTTACAGCTTCCCAAGAGCTGGGATTACAGGCGTGTACCACAATGCCTAGTCTCAATTACTGTCTCAGAGCTCCCCAGGAGCTCGGGTGGCACTGCGGGCCAGGTATGAATGCCTCGTCCCTGCTCCTGCTTGCAGGCACTTTAACCCACTGAGCTATTTGGCTGGCCCTTTTTTTCTTTTTTTAATACATTGAATAGTGTTATCTTTAAAGTAGTTACTCAGAGTACAAGATACAAGCATAAAATTCTCCAAGCGATATCAACACATTTTTTTCTTTGCAGAGAACGGAACCTCTTACTCTGTCTTGTATTTCTTTTTCCTTTTCCATTCGTTCCCCTTCTGCTTTTTCCTTTTGAACAATTTCTTCCCATTTCACAATATCTATTGTAAATTTAGGCCTCATTTTCTCTTTTCGTTTCTCACACCAGGGAGACAACATAATGTTTGCACAAGTGAGTCTCATTAAGGTCTTCACTTTATAATCATGGCTTGACATCACACCTTGTGTTTCTTTCTCTTCATCTCTAGTGGTCTACTTGGATATGTAGAGCAGAGTCCTGGTTTTTACTTTTATTATGTTCATCATTTTTTTTTTAAAGAATACAAAATAGAGGACTAGGGAGATGGCTCAGTACAAAAAGTGCTTCCCTGTCATGTGCAAGGATCTGAGTTCAATCCCCAGTTCCATCAAAAAAAAAAAAAAAAAGAAAAAAAGAATGCAAAATAGAAAAAAGAATATTAGAAACAATACAAAATTTCACTAAACAAAATTTCACTCAACAAAAATAATACCATAGCTATTGTATTGCATGAGGTTATCTTTAAATTAGTTGTTTAGGTTACCAGATATATACCTGAAAAATAGGTTAATAAAATAGAACAAAGTAACTATGAAAGAATCTTAAAAGAAATTAAAAAGAAAACAATAGTAAGAATAAAAAATGAGTGAGCATTAACTTGTCCTTTCAACAGACCAGCAGAAATCAGTACAGCTATCCAAACTATCTTGCATACAAACATGCATAAGAATAACTTTTCCCCTTCTTTAGTCCTTTTCTTCATCCTAGTTTTCCCTTGCTTTGAACAAATTCTTTTCCTTTCATAGTATCTATTGTACTGTTCAGATTTATTTACTCCTCCAACTTCTCAAAATAGCAAGGCAGCACAATGTTAGTACATGAGGGTCAGATTTTTTTCACTTAAAATTAAACTTTCTAGTTGTATCCATTTATGTAAAGCCTCAGATTTATCTTTTCTTATAACTGAGTAGTACTCCACTGTGAAAAATACCACATCCTTTTATCCATGCCTTGGTTGATGGGCAGTTGTTTTGTTTCCAAGATTTACTGTGCTAAACTGTGCTGCTATAAACATGGATGCAAATGAATTCCTGTGGTAGGGTGTTTTCCATTCCTCTGGAAAAAAATCCTGGTAGGGAATAGCTGGGGTGAATGGGACCTCAGATTTGCAAGATTTGGACTGCTTTTCATGTCCTTTTATTTCCTGAGTCTTCAGTTCATATTCTAACTACAATTTTGTCAAATTGGGTTATAGGCTATTAGGTATTTATTGTTACACTTAATTCTGCTAAGGTTAGAACTGCACCAAAACTCTACACCAAAGGTCAGAGGTCAGAGCTATAAGTCATGATAAAAACAAGGAGCTAAATGCCATCTCAGACCTTGAGCCCACCAATGGTAAGTGCAGAGGGCAATAACTCAGCTAAAATGAATGAATTAACAGAGCCAGAAACAACAGCAGAAAGGTATAGAGGAATTCAAGTCAGAATTAATGCCTGAAGGAAAAAAATAAATTTGTGAATACATAACATCAGAAGTAATGAATCAAATCCAGAAACATAGTGGGGAAACCCAGTGCCCACCCAGAACAAGAGCACAACACTATTCCAGCTAAAACATGAATTAACTGCATTGCAGGCAAAGAAACAACAGTGCAAAGGTAAAGAGAAACTCAGAGCAGAAATGATTTCTGAAATAAAAAAAGAAACCTTTGAAATCCTAGCATCTGAAGTAGAGAATCAATTATGGAAATATATGGGGGAAACCCAATTTGATACACCTAATTCATTTTAATCTTTGCATTCTAGTTGGTGTGGTTTTAATTTCAATATCTTCCAGTTTGTTCATTTTTATATATAAAATTAAACCTACTTTTAAGTCTAGCTAGTCACTACTAATTTAACATCTTTCATTTCATTTCACATCATGTCAAGAAAATTCACTCTTGATTTTTTATTTTATTTTTAGAGAGTGCAAAATAATATTAGGACAAAGTTGATACAGAATTTCACTTAACAAATTTAACATTTGTTGCAATGCATAGTGTTTTCTTTCAACTATTAATATTACCAGTTACATGCATGCAAAATTGGAAGAAAGAAAAACAGAGGCTCCCTGCTCCTGCGCATCTGTGGATAGCTGCTCTTCCCTTCTAGTCAGCAATTCAGACAAGATGTTGAAGGTCACAGACAACAAATTTGGCCGTATTGGATGCCTGCTCACCAGCGCTGCTTTTAACTCTGGCAATGTGTATGTTGTGGCCATCAATGACCCTTTCATTGACTTCCACTGCATCATTTACTTGTTACAGTACGATTACACCCACGGCAAATTCCATGGCACTGTCAAGGCTGAGAACATAAGCTCGCCATCAACAAAAAGGCCATCACCATCTTCCAAGAGCGAGATCCCACCAACATCAAGTGGAGTGATGGAATCCGCTGCGTACGTGGTGGAATCCACTGGTATGTTCTCCACCATGGAGAAGGCCGGGGCTCACTTGAAGGGTGGTGCCAAAATGGTCTTCATCTCTGCCCCTTCTGTCGGTGCCCCCATGTTTGTGATGGGTGTGAATCACGAGAAGTTCGACAACTCCCTCAAGATTGTCAGCAACGCTTCCTGTACCACCAACTGCTTAGCCTTGCTGGCAAAGGTCATCCAGGACAACTTCGTCATCATGGAGGGACTCATGCACGCCATCACTGCCACCCAGAAGACTGTGGACAGCTCCCCTGAGACGCTGTAGCATGATGGCCATGGAGCTTCCCAGAACGTCATCTCTGCATCCACTGTCACTGCCAAGGCCATGGGCAAGGTCATCCTGGAGCTGAACAGGAAGCTCATGGGCATGGCCTTCCCTGTGCCCACTCCCAACCTGTCAGTGGTGGATCCAACCAAAGCCTGGAGAAAGCAGCTAAATATGATGACATCAAGAAGGTGATAAAGCAGGAGTCAGATGGTCCCCTCAAAGGGATCCTGGGCCACAGTGAAGATCAGGTTGTGTCTTGCGACTTCAACAGTGAGACGCAGTCTTCTACCTTTGATGCTGGGACTGGCATCACCCTGAATGACCACTTTGTGAAGCTCATTTCCTCATATGACAATGAGTCCAGCTACAGCAACAGGGAGGTGGATCTCATGGTCCACGTGGCCTCCAAGGAGTAAGTGGGTCCCCACCACAGCCCAGCACGACCAGAGGGATGCAGAGGTCACGCTGTAGAAGTCCCTGCCATACTCAGCCCCAATACTCTTCCCCTCACAGCTTCCAACCCAGGCTCCCTAAAATGGGAGGGGCCTTAGAGCCCCGGTTTGCTGCCCTTACACACCATTAATAAAGCCCACTTTGTACCCAAAATAAATAAATAAATAAGAAATTAAGAACAGAAAAAGGAGAAACAACAGAGAAAAGGAGACAAAACAAACGAAGCAGTCTGCTTCTTTCCATAGACCGGCAGAAATCCACCACTGTACAGTAGTCAAAACCATCTTGCTTATATAGACAGATACATCTCTTTCCCCCACTGCTCATGTCCTTCTCCTCAGCACAGTAACTCTTTCCTTTTGAATAAGTTCATTCTTTTTTCCCAGTATCTATCATACATATCAGATTCCATTTTCTCTTTCAAATTCTTTTGATCTTTTAAAAATCACTTTTAAGATTATTTCTATCATGTTGCCCAGTTTTTCTGCTTGTGCTTTCCTCATTCTCCAATCCTCAAGTTCTCACTTTCCTTTTAATTGTGTTCTACATTTCTATACCCACACGATGGGTAAGGCAATGATTCTGAGAAATATCAGCAGGTTTTTGAAACTAGCAGTGAATTGGTAGGACTCTAAACCTTACTAACTATACATGCTGATACCTGTGACCCAAGCAAATGCACTGAAGATAGAAAAATGGGTAAAGAGGGGTCACGCCCGGATTGCCTGCCTTTCTGGTCTAAATATGTACTTCTTGTCATGACATACCAATTATTACCATACTGTCTCTCAAGCAAAAATTTGTTTTCTGGTTTTTTTTTTAAGTGGGTAATGAATGAAAAGAAAAAGACAGAGAGAAAAATGTCACAGGACTGTCCTGCTACAATGCTGTATATGGTTACATTTTTAAATTTCTGTGTAAAATATGTAATTGTCTATTCATATTCTCTAAATATTTTCCATTTTGTAAATTTTTATCTCCATATTCTGTAGTGATTTAAAGTTTAACATATCAATACTTGATGGAAAATACCTGTTCCATGTTTTGCCTAACATGTTTGATATTCAGATAGTGAAGTTACACCCAACTGCATATGTTGCAGGGTAATTATACGCTATTCTTCTAGAGGATTAACAATCTAAGTTTGCAGAGCAAAAATTAGAGAAATAGAAGGGCTACAAGGACAGTCAACATTTTGACCCTAGCCTTTCAAGCAGTGAAGACTCAAGAAATATGATGACCTGTACTGTAACATCACATAACTCAGTTGTGTCCTAAATTTTCAGATCAAGTAGATTATCAGGCCACAAAGCAATGTGATCCATGGTGTAGAGTGTGCCAAAGGAGAGTCAAATGGACAAAAAACATTCTCTCAGGCTTTTGCAGAGTGAATTGGTCAAGCAGTGGTTGTGACTCATCCACATGGCTGACACTGACAAAAGACCTGCAAATTGATCTGCAAACTATATGCATTTCATATAGGTCTTGCTTTATGTTGATCTTAACCATTCATCAGAAAAGTATAAAAACAGAGTATGTAAAGTACAACCATATTAATGTTCTGAGTGTGAAAGACTCAAGTTAACAACTTCTGTGGATAACCTACTACTATTTTGCACTGCTGGACTGTGATGGATTATTTTCCTAAATTCATGTACCTGTCGTATTTAGATGCCAGTGAAATACCCATATCTGACAGGACTAAATAAAAAAAGAGGATACAAAGGAAGGTCCATTCTGTGTCTCTATATACAGTATAATTAGGATAGATATACACCTACTTTCACTTATATCAATGAGAAGAAAGATTTGCACTAATAGTTTTTGGACAGGATATTCTGTCTGTATCTTGTAGTATGGATAACCACTGAGAAAATAAGTATGTACGAGGTATTAATCATTAAAACTGTCCTATTAATCAGTTTTGAAACTGTCTTATTGCTATTTGCTTCTCAATAAAATAAATTAAAAGATTATTTTATTGTGTATTATTGTCCTTATAATTTTATGTTTCTTTTTATATAATGTTGCTAGGGGAGGCCAAATAGCTTAGCAGATTAAAGCACCTGCAAGTAGGAACAGGGACTGGGGCTTTACCCCTGGAGTACTCTGAGATGGTGATTGAGACTGGACGTGCTGGCACACACCTGTAATCCCAGGTCCTGGGATTCTGTAAACAGACAGATAACTACAAGTCTGGTCTAGTAGTGAGACCCTGAACACCCTGTAAAAGTTTCCCTAAAATACAATATATATAATATATATATATATATATGTATATATATATATATATATGTATGTAATATATATATAATACAATATATATATAAATGTAAAAAAATTATATATAAGTTTTTTAAAGTGCTGGTTCTGCATCATGCATCTACATCTGAAACTTTTGAAGACTTAGAAATTATCATAAATAAAAAATTCCACATGATCAAAATACCTTGAGCTTGGATTATATAATATTGCTTTCAGATTATGCATAATGTACATATAATCTGAAATTCTCTGTTGTACTTGGGCCTAGACTAAAGTTAATTTTTTTGTATATGGAAAATTTCTAAAATTTGACATCTAAGGGGCTGGGTAGATGGCTCAGTAGAATAAGTGCTTGCTTAGAAGGCGCAAGGGTCTGAGTTCAAGCACAGGTTCTGCAATAATAATAATAATATTATTATCATTATATCTTGGCATCCAAATAAATAAATAAATGAAATTTGACATCCAAGTTATTTCTGTTGTTAAGAATTTCAGATGAGAGTTAGTCAACCTGTATAAGGTCTGTTTTGAAAACAATTACCTAACTACATACCATAGTATCTTAGTTACTCTTTTCTCATTGCTGAGACAAAAACCCAACACTCAAAAATGAGGGAAGGAAAGGTTTACTTGACTCATAGTTACTGGAGGTTTCAGCGCATGGCGTAGAACAACCATCCATGGCAGTGACAAGAGAGAAGGGAGGGAGGAGCAGCAGCTCCAGCAGCTAGCCTCTCTTCCCTCCTTACTGAAATGCAAATTACATGCCCGGGGCAGGTGCAGGTCCACACTATAACAATCAATCAAATTCCAGAAGCCACGCCAAGACTGCAAGGGGCTGTAGGGGGGACACCCATACACAAACCGTAACACATGGCCAATGTATATCACCAATACTCACAAAGCTGACACTGCAGAATTCAGTGTTCAAGGCTAGCCTGGACTAGTTGTTAGATCTTTTTTCAGAAAATACAGCGATCTTGTCTACCAATTCCATCTTCCCTAATATTTCTCATAGTGTTTCTGCTGAGTGCTTTGTGCTAATTTTTTTTTTTTTTTTAACAAATCTGGAGTTGTTGAGCAAGTTACTTTAAATGTCTTCTTTGCTTGTGTTGTCAATTCTAATGTAGCCTTTGTGTCAGTGTTGCTTATCATTGCTTTTATGTTTTCTCTTTCTGGAATCTTTGCGGAATTTTCCCACATTCATAATTGTCTTTCCTTTCTGTTTGATAAGAATTTCAAGGTCTCCTACATGTTAGTAAATTGTTAGGCCCCTGAGCTCAAAGGTAGCAGTTCTCCTGCCAGTAACTGTCATATACTGTCTCCTACACTCTAACAAGACCCGCGTTAGAATTGATATTTAACAGTAGAGTTACAAGGACTCTAAAGCAAATCTCTCAGCAATTTCCATCTTAATTCTTTATCCTTATTCCTGCCACCACAGCTTCTTTAAATTCACTGTTTATTTTTTTATTTTATTTTATTTTTTATTTCAATGGAGCTACCATATTTCTTCTGGATTCCCTCTTCTTATACTACATTTGGATAAATTAATTTTGTAGAAACTGCACAAAATACTTAACTCATGTCGAGTTTTTATTCTCTTATTGATCAGAATTCTGCACTTCTCCAATGTCTGAGAATAATTGTCCCTTACATTTTGCCTATTCTCTATTACATCTATATGAGGCCCAATCTCATATACATTACTCTGCCACAGCTACAAGTAGTCTTAAATATATTTTTAAAAGGCTGTGTACTTTTCTTGGCTGTTCCTTTTGGATTACTACAGAGTTTAAACAATTAGTACTTGAAACTAGATGTTTTTTCCTTTCTTCTTTTTTTAATATTTTAGGGAAGTCTCTATAGGATGTTCAAGGTCTCACCAGTAGATCATACTTGTAGTGATCCACTTGTTTACAGCCTCCCAAGAGCTTGGATTACAGGTGCACACTACCATGCCCAGCTTTAATTGCTGTCTTGAGGTGCCCCAGGGGTGGGGTCGGCACTAAATGGATGTCTTTTCCATTTTGCATTTTGTAGAGCTCAAAGCTCCCTACCTGAAGAGAAAAGCATCAGATATTGAGACCTTCTGTATGCCAAATATGGTTCTAAAAATTATTTAGGAGCAAAGAACTGGCAAGCTTTTACCTGGCAAGCAGTCATCTTAGACTAATATTCGTATATTAAGATAAATTATACATGGTAACGCTTCATTTTCGCACCAACATAACAATTATTACCAATGGGATCAGCTTTTCTGAATATTCAATCCCATAAAAGATTGAAAAACTTAAAAGATTTGGATTCCAAATGCAATCGCTAAGGATTGTATGTCAAGTATTCACTAAACTGAAGAGAGAGATATATTTAAAACAGAATCTTTCTCCAGTGTCTCCCTGAAAAGAGACATAATTTCTTTCTGTGATTTGTACTATCAATATGTCCATTTTTTGGTTTATTTTATTATCATTATTACTGACCTTATTACTGATCACACTCAAGTATATTAAATTTTATTTGACAAGGATATACAATGAACCTATTTCTCAAAGATTGTTAGATTCATTTTATATCTTCAGAGTGTTTGGAATTAAACCAATATTTTCCTCAGAAAACTGGGGAAATACTTATAAACTGAAGTGTCCCCTAATACTACATACTTGAATGGAAGTCACTCTGTAAAATATCTTCTGAGCTTTAGAGAAGGATTCACATTTATATCTTCACTTTGCATTTGAATTATTGTTTGATTTCAGGTTAATTACTTAACCTCTAAATGTTCTCTCCATTTTTTTTTTCCATTTTGAAGTTAAAACTTCACATGATGAATTGAAAATAAACTGCTATAGAAAGGACAACCATAAAATTATATAAAATAGTAGCATTCATCTGTTTTAATGTAACTTTCCCGGAAGTAAATCCTGAGATATTTATGTCAGCATGAGTGATTCTGAGAAAAATGCTACCGGAAATATTTAGTGAGAGAATACAAGATTAAGAGAGAGCTGGAGAAGATTCAAAAGCAAAAGAGTAATTTAAAGATAGGATTCCTAATCCCACAGGAAAAGGCTGTTGAAAGCTGTCATTGCAATTTGAGTATTTATGGCCCAGAAGTTTGTGTACTTATGGCCAGGCTTTCAAACTCCTACAATGGTCTAGGTAAAAGTCCAGAACAACATGAAAACTTCCTAGCACTTTAATATAAGCACTTTCAACAGATTTCCATAAAAATCTAAGTGTCACCCAAGTGAGTGACACAACCATTTGTCTGGAAAAAAATCATCCAGAAGTCATCAAAGAATACAGAGCACCTATGCCTAGTGTTGTGGTTTGCATCTAATTGTCCCCCACCCTCCGCCCCCCTGCATAGCCTCATACGATCATGGGGCCGACTTCTAGAGGTTGTGATTAATTCATGATCCCATACTGGGATTGTGGATCTGAGTACTCCTGGGAATATGGGTGTGAGTGTTACACCCAGCCTAGGGGGAATTCCCTAGTGAGACCACAAGTTAAAGGAGACAGATTTCCTTTCTGTAGACATTGTTACTGCTACTCCTCCCTTTTGCTCTCTGCTGTTTGCTGATGCCATGAAAAGATACTCTCTACTATGTGCCTCTCTGCCTTGGAGCAGCTGAATATGCACTGAAACCTCCAGGAACTGCGAACTAAATAAACCTTTCCTTCCTTCTTTTTGGGTGTCAAATATTTGTGTCTGTAGCAAGAGAAGAGTAACTGAGACACCCAGCATCCCAGGTGCGTTTGACTCTTTTTTCTAATTCATTCTTCATTTCTTCATTGTCATTTTGATTTCCTCAGGTTGTCAACATCATTGTTGCATTTTTAGCATTTGAAGTTGTTTCATACTTACTTTATATTTTGATAACCACCTAAAACATTGTAATATTCTTTGTGGATATTTGGAAAATGAGAATCAGGAAGCTGGGTGTTTACATTAAAGAAAGCTGAGGAGGAAGGAATAGAGGGAAGAGAAAGGTAAGGAGGAAGAAGAAGAGGAGGAAGAGGACGATGAGGAAGGGGAGGAGGAGGAACAAAGGAGGAGGAACATTTGTTTGTAGAATTTCCGGCCAGTCAAATATATCACTTAACAGTCAGTCTTTGGTTTTCTCTTCTTTCCTAACCCAATACCAGTCATTGTTTTCATTTTAGTTATTTTACTGTCACTTGAGTGAGGCTAAGACCTTTATCATTTACCTTTTAGCTGGACAGTGTAGTTCTTTCTAAAATAAACATATTCTGATGTCCACCAACATGCATTTGCATTCTAATCACAAAGATGTTAGTCCCTGTTTTCTTTTGTCCAATAAAATATATAAAATTTCACTATAGGTATTTTCTCCAGAACTCAACTCTTATAATATTATCTTTCTTAATCTATTGAGCTATATATTCATTTTTTATTTTAGTCCAGATAATTGAACTAAAATACTTCTGGCCATGTCATTTGTAAGATTATAATTTTAGAATTCCATATCCCAGAGATAAGATGCTGGTACATTTGGTGTCTTAGGAAGGTCCATTTAGCGGTAAATAGATGGCCCATTCTTAATTGATACAAAAAGGAAATCATCTTTTCAGTTTCCCTTTCATAAGTGCTCTGAATCCATTGTTAGGGCTCTTATTTCTTGACCTAATCACCTTTCAGATCTTCACATTCGAATATCACCAGCTTAGGCAGTTGAATTTCAACATTCAAATTTTGAGGGAATTCAGCTTGCAGTATAAAATTCTATCATTGAGAGTCTGATGTATCAGCACATGGTGGATTTTCAGACAGGCATATTTTGATTTTCCACTAAGAAAGAAACATTCCCTTGGGTCTGGTACACTTTGATTCCAGACCCAATGTTCATATGGCTACTCCTAATATTGTCATAATCATTTTAATTTACATTTTATAGAAAAACTTGGCAAGTAATTAAAAGTAGTTTACATCCTAGTTACCATTGTGTCCTATGCCTTTATCATTTGAAGGATAGTTAGAATAAGTAGGTGCTAAATAAAATTCAGATGCACTTAGAATGCAAATATTTTTGTTCTTATAATCATTAACATTCTTGATAGCAATATAGGCCTGCCTTAAATATCATCAGTAAGAGAACACTGATATTCTCAAAAATAAACCTGATAGTCTCCCATATACTGTAAAATTTATTAAGAATATAAAATTATGAATTACTCATTGAGGCCTCTAGTCATTAACTCAAAAAGAGGTTCAGCATAATTTTTAATCTGAAAGAGAAAATTTTTCTATATTTTAAAGTCAAACCTTGACAGCTGAATATTTACTACCCAAACTCATTTTCCTGTAGGCACAATAATGTAATGTTTTCTAATTATGTTCAGATAGATAATCTGCAATGCATAGAAATAATTGTAAACCAATTACCAGGATGGTAAAATGGAAATACCAAAGAAGAACTTATTCTCTAACTAATGAACATGGTAATAATGTAACATAAAATTTATAGAACACAGAATGCTTGCACCTGGGTAGCACGGGAATGATCAATACAAATGGTGAATGTTTATTTTTTTTTTAAATTATTACAATCAAAGACAGACCGGTGCCTCACAACATGTCCCCTCCTCAGTGCTTCCAACACACTTATCTTACTTTCTGTTGCTTTCTGAACAGCTTTCATGTTGTCTTTGAAGCGTGCCTTTAGCTGTACTGCTGTGACTGAGTGAGGGTCCTAAATTCATTGAAAATATCTATCTTTTATGGAAATTTTCAACTTGGAGAAGAATCCAGATGTCACTTAGTAGCAGATTCAGTGAACATAGTGGACAGGGAAGCATCATAATAGTTTCAGGAGTTCACATTACTTTTTGGTGGTTTTGAGCTGTAGCAGTCACCCTATTTTTGATCATACATGCTAAAGACTGCAAAGAGGGCTTCTAAAATTACTTCAGAAAGTTAAAGGAATAATGAGATGTGTGTTCTGAATAAGGGACTGTACTTTGAAGGATATTAAGGATATATCTTTCTTCTTGTTGTTTAAATACATATTACCAATTATGATCAGTTCTTGTAGGACCTATCATGGCAGTACTGATCTTAACTAGGTACTTTAAAAGTGAAAATGTTGGGGCCGGGAAGATTGCTCAGTGGAATAAGCGCTTGCCTAACAAGCACAAGGGCCTGAGTTCAATCTCCGGTTCTGCCAAAAAAATAAATAAATAAAAACGTTCCTAGCATTTCCACAAAAAATTAACTCAATTGTAACATTGCATTTATCAATCTTAATAAAAGCTGGATTGATATTTTAAAAAGGTAAGATATTCTCAATTTTTTATTAGCAAATAGTGGAATGCCCACAGGGTATGTACACGTGCATGTGAGTTCATGTAAAGAGAGAAAATTCTTATTGATTTGATTTTGAATTTCCTATGATTTAACTTTTCCTCTTTAATCTGACTATTAATTCTATATCTTGATGGGATAAGAATAATTAAATTATCAAAAGAAATACTTTTCATCTATTGCTGAAACAGATGGAAATGGAATTGAGCAGGAAGCTCACAAGATGATTTGGTCTAGGAAGATTTAATGCCATGGTTCACACATTGAAAGGTCAGGATAAGGTTTGCACAAGATGCTGATCTTCCTAGAAACTCAAAGTTAAAATCAGTTAAATCTGTGCTTCATCAGTCACTTAGTGGACATTTAGCTCAAGCAAAAGTGATCGAAAGCCTCACGGCTTGAAGCTCCTAGGTGGCCTGTTTGCAGAAACCAGAAAAGTGAGTTGCAACTTGTTGAACCAAACAGTAACAGAAAGAACAGTGGAGCAGGATGCTTGAGATATTTAAAAATATCAAATTCCATTCCTTAAGAAATTTATGAACTTTGGATGTCTAACAATCAGTTTTCCCAACTCTAACACAGTAGATATAGTTGGCATTAGTAGTATATAAATTATTTCCTAAATTTGTCTTTAAAATTAGAAATCTGTAGCTCTCTACCTATAGTTACACTAGCTTATGTGAGTTACACATACACTAGCGTATGTGTAGAGGAAAATTTTCATTCTCTTATTCAGCATGAACATCAGCTTTACAGTGCTGTGCAATCTAGTCCTTCTGCCACAGCAGCCACTGAAGAACAGTAACCATAGCCCTACACTATCCCATGGCCGTGGGCCTCAACAAGGGCTACAAGGTGACTAAGAATGTGACCAAGACACAGCTGCCCTCGTGGACACCACAGCAAACACATCAAGTTTGTGCGGGACTTGACCAGGGAGTTGTGCGGCTTGCCATGGAGCTGCTCAAGGTTTCTAAGGACAGAAGTGCCCTCAAGTCCATCAAGAAAAGGGTGGGGACCCATATCTGTGCCAAGAGAAAGCATGAGGAGCTGAGCAACATGCTGGCCACCATAGGGAAAGCAGCAGCAAAGAAAGACAGAGCCCCTCTGGAATAAAGCCTTCAGAAAGAAAAAAAAAAATCAGCTTTACTAGTTGGCCTTTAAATCATCTTTCTATGTACTGTATTTAACTTACATAAAATCAATGATTGATTTAGATTGTTAATTCTTATTTGTGATCATTTTAGTGTCCAAATCAGTAAAAAAAAACCAAAATAATAATAAGGCAATGAACCACAGAGGACAGAAAAAAATCATTTGAGACATCTATCTGGTTCCAGGGAGGCAGAGCGGGAGAATTTCAAGTTCGAAAACTGAATGACTTAACAAAAACTTGATTTAAATTAGAAAAAAACAGAAAGGGTCAGGAATGAAATGTGATGGGAAGGCCATGGATTCAATCTCCAGAGCATAGATATGTAAGTAAATAGTTACCCTAAATCTTGGTAATGTAGCTAGTACTAAACTAGTCATCTTGCAAACGTAACTACACAGCTACATGAGTCACAGGAAAAGTTTTCAGATACTGTACAGCAGAATGAAAACTTTGGGCTACATGAGCAAAGGTTTCTAGAAGAGTTTTGTCTATCAGAGGAAAACAGATTTTTTCAGTTTGTGACACAAAGAGATAGAGCCAGGTGGATCACAGCAGAATGGTGTTGGGATGAAAAGAAAGTCCAATTGCTTGGTTAGGAGGGATATGTGGGAAAGAAGAGCAGGAAAGACAGACACGTGCAGAGGTGTCCCAAAAGTGTGTTTGAACACAAATTCAAATCTGTGGGTCCTTGCAGGTTAGCTCAGTTGTTTAAAGGGCTTGCTTGGAAAACTCAGTGAGGCACAGAGGACCACAGTTCCATCCCCTGTTCCATATGTTGTACCAGACCTGCCCTTTAGGCAGTCTCAGCCAGCCAAAAAAAAAAAAAAAAAAAAAAAAAATTCCTTCTCAAATCTATTCCTGTGGAATTTTAACCTCCCTGAAGACCAACAGATATAAATACTGGCAATCTGGCAAATGACAAGATGTCTACTGGGGCAGCCAAATAGTTCAGTGGATTAAAGTGCCTGCAAGCAGGCCCAGGGGTCAGGGGTTTGACCGCCAGGGCTGCCATGCCAGCCCTGCCAGCAGGATGCATTGAGATGGCAATTAAGACTGGGAATGGTGGTGTATGCCTATAATCCCTTGAGAGGCTGTACACAGGTGAATCACTACAAGTCTGCTAGTAGTGAGACCCTGAAAATACAAAAAAAAAAAGGTTTAAATATCATAAAGGACTGGACAAGACATTCTGATCAGTCAAAGTAAAGGCACTTCTAGTTTAGTCTAGGTTTTCAGTTAAGACAGAAGAAGGTTATCCCAGGTGATTAAGATGCTCCACTCCTGCATGTCTGCCTAGAAGAGTACCACGCATACATACCTCCACAGCAGCTTGTATTTGAGATGCGCAACTCCCATGTTTATCAAAGGTAATGAATAAACAAGAATAGGACATATTTGTTCTCTGGAAAAATATACAATATATAAATAAAACCACAACCCTAAAATAGTACACTGAAGATAAGTATAAAAGCATAAATAAAGCTTAAAATTAATCAGAATAAATCAGAAAATAAAAATATGGGGCTGGCCAGCTAGCTCTGCAGGTTAAAGCACCTGCTTAGGCAGATTCAGGGACTGGGGTTGGATCTTCTGGCCTGCCCCAGGGTGTGCTGGGATGGCAACTGAGACTGGGCATGGTGGCGTGTGCCTGTAATTCCAGTAGTTGGCAGGCTGAAAACAGGATGATAGCTACAAGTCCAATCTGTGTAGTAAAACCCAGTACTAAATACATTAAAAAAAGAAAACAAAAATATGTACTGTATACTTTTATAATTCTCTATAAAGCATGAACTAACCTAATGACAATTTTCTGAAAAGTATTAGTATATAGGTTTCAAGAGGGTTATAAGGAAGACAACCGAAATAAGAGAATTTTGGGCAACAATAAGTATCCTCATATTTTTAATGATGACTCATGAGCGTAAATAGAATTGAAAATGACATTTAAAAAAATGAAAATTTTCACAACTTTCAAATGAGCAAAGTAGTTTTAAACATGCAAGTAATTAATAATAAACAACATATCAAATTAAGATCACTTAGTGACATAGTGCTAATGTCATTTTTAATAAAATCACAATGAGATACATTGTGATTATGCACCCTTGAACCTACAAATATTAAAAACATTCCCACAAGTTGATATTTATTGACACCCAAAAGTTAAACATATTTCTACAGCTCAATAGTAGGAAAAACATGCAATGCACATGAACGGTCCAATTCTGTAAATATTTACAAAGGAGAAAGGTCTCTGGAGCTTTGCTAGGCCTGGCTCTCCCACCCTCCTAAAAGCAGAAGACAGCAACAGGGACCTGGTTAGTCCCGCCTCACACCCACCTCCTTCACCAGAGATGTGCTGAGCTGTGCCCCCTCCCCCAGTGTCAAGAACCCTGGGGGCCCTGTCTGTGCCCTCCCATCATGAGAGCCTGCCGAGCTTCAGCCTTTTTCGTAACTGTCAGACCCTTCAAGAGCTGTGTCTTGCCTCCTCCCCACTGGGGCAGAAGCCAATGAACCGCAGGCAGCTGGAGATTTGGTGAGTCTACCCAGCATTTCCATAGTTGTGGAAGCCTTGCTGACCACACCCCACCTGCTTACTCAAAAATGTCAAAGCAAAGGATCCAAAAGCAATGTCATTCATCTCTGGTTCACTCAGAACAAGTCCAAGAGAGAAGGACAGAGAAGAATAAGGAACTCATATACCTGCAACTTCTGAAATGATGGCCACTACTTTAAGTAAACAACCCCATCAGGCTATTGAATAAATTAGATCAAGAATGATCTCTCAGAAAAAAAACAATAAGAAATGACAAAAATCATGAAAGAATTAATCATCATATCAAAAGAAGACATGGATAAGGGTTGCAGAGATAGCACAGCTGTATAAGTGCCTGACTGGGCAAACACAAGGTCTGGAGTTTGATACCGGCTACCAAAGGAGGAAAAAAGACACAGATTAAGAACAAGAGAGAATATAGAATACAAGAAAGAATTAGAATGTAAGGAATGGATTTAAGTAGATATCTAGGAAATTAATAATTCCATGGAAAGCTGGCAAAAGCATTTGAAGAAACTGAAGATAGATTCACAGACCTTGATGACAGCATTGCACTTAGTGAATGCAAAAGGAAAGTTCTTTGAAAAATAACAAGAAACCAGGAGATAACAATTCAGCAGCTACAAAATGATACAAATAAGAACAATATAAGACTCATGGGTGTCAGAGCCTTCTAAATAGCTCAGCATATTAAAGTGCCTGCAAGCAGGCCCAGAGGCTGGGGTTTCGATCCCTTGGCCTGCCATACTGGCCCTACCCCTGGGGTCCACTGAGATGGCAATTGAGACTGGGCATTGTGGCACATGCCTATAATCCCAACTCTTGGGATGCTATAAATAGGAGAATCATTATGAGTCTGATCTAGTAGTGAGAACCTGAATACCCTATAAACCCTTCGCTAAAGTACAAAAGAAAGGCTAATAGGTATAAACAGAACAACAGGCCAGGCTTGGTGATGCATGCCTGTAATCCCAGCGCTCAGGAGGCTGAGGCAGGAAGATGCTTATATGTTTGAGAGTAGACTGGGAAAAACAAAGTGAGCTCAAGGCAAGCTGGAACTTCATAGTGAAACCCTGTCACACAAAGTCAAAAAAGTAAATCTCAAAATGATTGTTACTAATTTTTTAAGTAGCAGGATACAAAGTCAACAATTGGAGATCAACAACGTTTCTGTACAAAAAATTTAGTCAGAGAGAAATTAGAGAAACTATGCCTTGCACAATAGCATCCAAGAAAAGTGAAATACTTAGGAATCTACCTAACAAAGAAAGGTAAACATTGAAACAATGAAAATTACAGTACAATGAAAAAAGAGATCAAACAGGATTTCACACTAACTATATATGCTGATACCTGTGACCCAAGCAACTTCACTAAATTTAACAAAGTGTAATAGAAGGGTCACATTCCAAAAGCCTGCCATTCTGGTCTTCTAATATGTACTTCTTGTCATGACATATCAGCTATTACTATACTGCCCTTTTTTAAAGGGTAGTAAATGAAAAATACGCAAAAAGTCACAAGACAGACATGCTACAATGCTACTATGCTGTATATGGATGGATTTATAAATATCTATGTAGTGTTCATTCCTAAAAAAGAAGAAATTGATAAGATATCCTTCCTCCTGGATATGAGAAACAAAATTGTGAAAATGGCCATATTCCTAAAACTGATACACAGATTTAGCACCATACCAATTAAAATATTATTAGTATAACTCACAGATCTAGAGAAAACATTTGTACAATTCACCTTGAACCAGAAGAGATCTAGGAAAGCAAAGACAATCCTGTACAACAAAGGAAAGTTAGGAGGCATCACAATCCCTGGCTTGAAATTATATTATAAAGCTACAACAGCATTGGTAATGGAAAAAAAAAAAAAAAAAAAACGGATCTGAGAGTCAATGGAACAGATACAGATTAGGAGATATAGACACAACTACAAACACTTCTGCCAACTTATCTTTGATGAAGTTGCCAAACATTTTCACTGGAAGAAAGTTAGCCTCTTTAAAAGATAATGCTGGAATTTCCATATGTCAAGGCTAAAATTAGATCCATGTCTATCACCATACACTAAACTATAATCAAAATGGATCAAAGATTTAAATGTTAAAACAGAAATGATGAAGCTAGTGGAGGAGAAAGTAGGTAGAAACCTTGAAGACTTAGAAGTAGGGAGAGAGTTCATGAACAAAACCAAACAGCACAGGAGATATTGCAAAAAATGAACTTGGGTCTCGTCCTTTTATAATGTTTCTGCACATGAAAATAAATCACCAATAGAGTTGAAGAAATGCACAAACTGGGAACAAACTATAGCCAAATGTCACTCAAAGGAATAATTTGATTTAGAATGTATAGAGAAGTGGTCTTAAACATCAAACCACCACAATTCAAAGACCAAATCAAAAATTGGATATATGAGATGAATTAACCCTTCTCCAATGAATAAATAGAAAGGGTAAAAATATGAAAAAAAATTCAGCCTCAATTTTTGTCCAAGAAAAATATACAAATCACAACATCTCAAGAACAGGTACCATCAAGCAGTCAACCAATATCAAATGCTGGAAGGGCTGTGGGGAAAATAGAACCCTTCTAGTAGACTAGTGCAACCACTGTGGAAATCAGGGCAGAGACTCCCAGAAAGCCTGGGATGGGAGTTTCCTTTCAACCTAGATATTTCCCTCATGGATATTCTCCCAAAAGAACTAGATATATCATACCACACTGATATATGCGCACTCATGTTTTTAGCAGAACAATTTGTCATAGTTAAATCTTGGAAACCACCACACCTATCAACTGAGAAATGGATAGAAAAGATGTGGCATGTTAACACTAAAAAGAACTAATCAGTGATAAAATGGATAAACTCGGGGCTTTTGTAGGCGAAAGGATACAACTAGAGACCTTACTCCTCATAGGTGAAATAAATCAGATCTTCATGTACAAATATTGTGTTGACTTGCTAGTATAATAACCTGAAATCTGAATGGTACATCATATACTGTGAATAGGAAAGTATCAGTTGGAAGAGAAAGAAAAACTGGATGAGCATAAGGACAAAAGAAAGAAAGGACTGGAAATAGATATAGACATATAAATAGAGGCAGCAATAGAGATATATAGACAGAAATTAGATAGATATGGATATAGATGAGAGCTTGGATATTTACGCTGCTATTTCTACTCAAAGCAGAAGTTCCTGGTAACATTTTTGCTTCTTTTTAATTTCTTATAACTTTTAAAAGCAATACATGTCTGGAATGTAAATAAGTATTTTGGAGACAACATCATACTATATATGATCATTATATAGTTCCTTTATTTTGTTTGGTGAATTTCTGCATTATTTCTAATCTCTTTTTATTACTAAATTGCACTGTGTTCAAAAGAAGAAACAGAACATAATGACATTCACACGTAAAATACTTTGTCAATATTTATTATGTAAATTAATTTTAAAATAACAGAAAATTATAATCATTCACCAACAATAAGTAAATTAAAATATCTGTCCATATCAAGTGTTTATTATAATAGGAAGTAAACAGAAAAGAAGTATGTTATAGTGGTATTAAAACTAGTATTTTATATTTTAGTAATATATTTTGTAATTTCCCACAAAGTTAAAGATAAATTTTCACTTAACTAAATAGTTAAAAACCTATGTGTCCTACACTATTAGACATTTGAAAGCACTGAAAGCATACAAAGAGTTGTATCCTCTGTACTAGAAATAATCTTTGAAATAAGTGTTTCCCTGGCAAGTACAAGGGCCTGAGTTCAATCCCTGGTTATGCTGAAAAAAAAGAAGGAAAAGATATAGTCCTGAAGTTATCCATGAATGCATTACTACATTATGATCTTCTAAGGCAAGTACAACTGAATTTCAATGTAAATTATTCAACACCAACACCACAGCTACCCAAGTTACTTTTACAAATATATCAAGCAAAAATTGTGCATTCTCTATTATTTTATTTATGATGTTATACAATTATACATATTATATGCAATGGCAATACTATCAAAATATCCTGTACATTAGTCATAAGAAATATGTACTGTAAAAGTACAAAGAAAATTGTAAAAAGCTGCATTATGTGTTGGTTGATAGGGTGATTCGGGTATGTATGTTTATCAAACACTTCAGAGACTATATTGGGATGTTTATTAGTACTAAATTATATCACCATATCTATCCATAGACCTCTCCATAAATATTTAGTCATATCATATGCATCTATATATACTTTAAAAAATAAGGTATATGTGTTGAATGACGTACAAGGATGCCTTCCTCCAATGTTGTTATTTTTCTATTCTGAAAAGTTTATTTCTCTGTGAAACTTTGCTCAATCATATTATAAATCCATACAGGGTACTTTTCAGCTCACAGAGCCCCATATTCTCACACCACTGCTATGTTGAATCCCTTCCAGCAGATTCAAATAGCAGGGATACAAAGAGTAATGCAATAAACTCTATAACACACTGTGTAATTGAAATGGACTATAATCACTAATATTAAAGACACTGAATCATTCTAATAGAGCTGTGTTCAGCAAACAATGAAAAATTATGTGGCAGAAAAGCTAATGCTCATTTTGAAATGAACAGAAATGAAGCGAAATGGAACCTCACTTGTTATTCACGAAGGTCAATTTAACGTTATTATTTTTCTCAGCATCACAGCTTTGTGATTACCGTAGTATACCTGAGTGCTGTTTTATAACCCAATAAAAATATAACTAAACCAGCTGGTGATGATTTTGTTTAGAAATGAATCTAGATACACCCCTAACTAATATACAAGTTCAAATGCTACTGGTGTGATGCAAATAATTTCCAAAGTATCAAGTGAAAGGAAGTATGAGGCATTAAATTATTAAATTTATTTAAACAATTTCTGAAGCTAGAGAAAAGCAAGTATAGCTTACTCAAGGAAGAAATATTATGATGGGAAACCAACTATGACTTGTATAGCCTTATTTCTCATGTAATATTTGTCTTTAATACAAATACTTTGTAGTCACAAAGAGGGTACAGACAAATTAGACTCTTGTTTAACACAGGATACATACTGACATTCTATCTTGTAGATAATATCAAACAAAGCTTTGAAATTCCACATATTGAAGCTTTTATAAATGTCACTTAGAATATTACTGAACAAGTTCATCACCCATAGTTAACAGAAATTTTTTTAAATGGTGAATTATTTGATAAAAGAAACATTTCACTTAAATGTGGTTTTACCAACTACTCAGTAGAGTCGCTCAATGAATTCACTGTGTTTTTTCTAATAAATTCATCCCATTTTGTGCTTATCTCACTTTTAATTTTATTAAAATCCCAAAGAGACAAATTAGTAAGGTGGCAGAGCCTGGCAGAGTGCCTTCATTAGCTCAGCGCTAATAACTTCTTTCAGCACCCCGGATAGCGCCTGACATCACAACTGGAGCTTAACCAAAAGCTAATTATTTTCCCTGTTATAAAACAAAGGTTCTATATCAAAGGCCCATAATGCGACACAGTGCATCCTCTAGATGCACTGATTTGCAAAATAAATCAACTGTGTCAGGGATGAATTTAAGCAGAAATTACAACAAATTGCAATTATACTTGCAATTGTGCACTATTTAAATGTGTTGTTGCGCATGGCAAGATGATGTCCATGCCACTCTGAGAGTAGAAGGGAAAGGTTGAATTCTCATCTGGCACAATAATAAAACTGTACTCATTTGTTCTTGTAAGTTATAGATTCAAGTATGGCTTTGCTCATAAATATTTACTTTGTGTCTTGAGAAGTGGAGTTCTAAAATCTTAATAGTTTGGAGAAAGAAATATTTAGTTGTACACACACACACACACAAACACACATGTACATATATATACACACTTACTTACTGTAGAATTTAGTGGTTTTATATATTTTCCACCATGAATGGATCAGTCTGCTTAACGACTAAATTATACACTTTGGATCACTTACAAATGCAAGTAGTTCATTCCCCAAGGTCGGTTAGTTTATCCTTCAAGTAACACAATGTCCTCAGAGATACAAGATATATCTGAAAAATAAACCAAAGTTTACTCAACCGAAAATTATAGTCATATGCTAACTAATACCCCATAGAATTTCCCAGTGAGTCTATTACTACATTATTTTAAAAATAGACTTGAGAAAAAATAGTGCTTCCAGATTCTTCTTTCACAAGGCAGAAACTATAGTTGGGAGAACCACATTATACCTTGGTGATCTTGGTGTGCACTCTTTAGAGACCCTCAAGATGCTGCAAACACAGATCAAATAGAAAGGAGACAGCTGTGATGCCTCTCAAATAAACAGATTTAAAGTAGGAAGCTCTGAGTAATTTAAAAATACTCTCCATATATTATAAAATATATTTAAATGATTAAAGTTATATAAATTTTTTGTCATTATGCTTTTTTTCAGTCACTTAGTTGCCTTTTCTTGCACCATTATTTACAAAAACTATTTCTTTAAATTCTCAGTTTAAGTAAGAAATAATGAAGTCGATGAACTGTAACCTGTAATTTTGTTGTGCTTTTTCTTTACATTCGACCCTTAGAACTTTTTCTATATTAGTTTTAGCCATTTATTTTTTGTACCACATGCTCTTCCCCTTTCTTTCCCATTGGCTTGTTTTCCATGTTTTCATCTTGAAAACTTTTGTTCTGTACAAAGCAGAAGTCTGTCCCTTGCGTTCATTTTTTTATTCTTGTCTCATACACCTTATTGAGTTACTTCCTTTGCTGCAATCAGTCTTCAAATGCAATGCAGTAAAGATACAGCAATGATTTTTGACAAGCTGACCTTTCTCAGCTTTCTTACACTTGTTTAATTAGGTACTATGTGCAGCTGTGACTTGATCTTTACAGTTTTCCTCTGCAAAAAATAGAAAGATATGTTGTTTAAAGAAGGTCAGATTTGGCAGGTTTTCTAGTTACTTTGGGAACTGACAGTGGAGACTTGGAAATCTAAGGGGCTTGGGAATTCTACATTTGTTTTTAAAACATAATGAAAGCAATGTTATTTGGAAAAACCATTTGACTCCAAGAATAATTTATTGAGGTAAGAAACTTTTCAGTTTGTGATTGACAGTCTGACAGTTCTTGCTCCTTTTTCAATGAAGTAGCAGGGCGCACTCAAGCCCCAATCAAACAGCAGGATATTATGCTAATCCCAGGTGAAAGTAAAGCAAACGAGTCTAAACTATTCAGATATAGGATATAAGATTACCTCAATTAGTGGAGGAAAGTAGTGCAAGGATAACACATCAGAATTAGGTCCTAGAAATCATAAGAATGTTCTGAAGAACTTGAAGAAGTAGAACTGGGTGCAAAATAAAGCTATGCAGTTCAGGCTGGGGACATAGCTCAGTGGTCTAAGCACCTGCCTATCAAGCGCAAGGACTAGGTTCCACCCACCCCTGCTACCACATGCCATGTTGGCCCTGAACTGCAGCGGCCACAGAAACTGAGTGTGGTAGCACGTGCCTGTAATCCCAGCACTGAGAAGACTGAAATAAGAGTATGAGTCTAAGATATTTAGTGAAACTGTGTACCAAATAAATAAAGAAATAAAAGATTAAAATATTTTAAGGCCTTGCCAGATAGCTCAGTTTCAGACTAAAGGGCCTGCTTAGGCAGATGCAGGGACTGGGGTATAATCCCCAGAATGCCATGCCAGCCCTGACTCCGGGGTAACTGAGATTGGATGTAGTGGTGAAATCCCAGTTCTTGGGAGGCTGAAAACAAGAGAATCACTATGGGTCTGATCTGTGAAGTGAGAACTTGTAGATCCTGTACTAAATACATTAAAAAATTCAAAAAGATACATAATTTAAGTTCCAAAACTGACACTGACTCTTTCAGTTACTGATTTTTAGTTCATTGCTTCTATGATTGTAATTAGTCTGCACACAACCATAAAGAAAATTCATGCTTCATAATATTAAATCATTTTTTCAAGCATATAGAACTCGTTATGATCATTTTTGTTGCTGTGAGGTTGGATAATTTGCCCAATGTAGCATAACTAGAAAGCACAAACAGCAATGTGGTTTCAGATCTACTGATCAAAAATATTGTTTTCAATCATTATCAGATATTAATTCTGCTTAATGAGAAATTCTGTATAGTGTACAAAGTTTCCTAGGGACTTTTCCAAATATGTGTTCATTTTTCATATCACCAATGTAAAGCAAGATCAGTAACTTCAAATTAGAGCAGAAATATTCACCCTTGATCTATTTTAACCCACTTCTCTTTTTACATACCCATTGTTCCTTTCTGTTAGGTAAGATATGTTTTGAAACCAAGTTTTAAAAATCTGTTCTGTATTCTGCATGATATAATGTTGTTCTACCTTGAGAAAACATATCTTCCAGATAGAACAACATTATATCATGCCTTAGAAGATTCTGATGTTCCAGGAGTATCAATCCAATTTGATTTAATTCAATTCAGTAAGTACTTTTTATTGCATATTTATTTTGCAATCAATGCAATGATAGAGTTATGAGAGATACAGGAAAATTATGTTCTCTGCCTGCAGGAATGTAATATTTCATTGCAATAGTACATTAGTGACATATGCCACATCACAATAAAACTATAGGATGATTGCTGATTATATTCCAACAGGAGTAATCCTGTTATGCAGCTTCAATGCTGAAAGAAAGCAACAGTAGAAGAATTGGCCATGCAACAATGTAGAGAGAAGCTGGAGTTCAATATGTAACCTGAATGATGAATGAACTGCAGTAAGGCTGAGATGAGAGCGAAAGTAATTTCTGTTTACATTAAAGGTTCTGAAGTGAGACTTTCATCAAGCCCACAGTACATAGCAGGGAAACATCCTTCCTCCATGAGGAAAGTGCATGTAAAAAGGCAGGTGACAAGAAAATTCAGTGACTTCTGTTACTAATCACAGTAGCTTCTGAACTCTAGTTAAACTGTTGATAAAAGAAAAAAAAAGAAATGCATGTTCATTTTCATTGCAACTTAATTTCCTTCTGCAATGATAAAAAACTGGAAACCATTTTTACTTTTTTCTATGACAATCTGCTTAAATGTTACAACTAAATGATAACTAAAATAAGTTTCCATAACTGGATAATCTAAAAGTGTACAAAAGAGTAAGAATTTTATGCAGAGTATATAGATCATACTCAAAATTTATTATTAAAAAGGAGAGTAGAAGTGAAGTGTTGATCTGTCTGAGATGTGTGCTTCCCTCTGTTTACCTAAATAAGACTGCATTGGTGCAGGTATGTATGTACACAGAGCAAGAAAAATGATCATGGCCATGTAAATATGAAAATTATTGATTATACAATAAGGAAGATATTAGAAAATGTCCAGAGAAAAAATACGTTACAAATCACAAAATATTTTGCTGAATTTGAAGCCGGATATTTTATAAATTAAGAAGAATCCAGAGGGCTCCTAATCACCTCCAAACCTGAAGCCACACAGAGACAAGAAAGATTTAAAGTGATAGTTCATCAAACTAACAACTTTTCTGTGCAGAAAATGAACAAAAGAATTAAAAAGCAGCTTATGGAGTAGCAGGAAATATATGCAAACTATAAATACTATATGTTGTTATGGTTTGAATAAAAATAAATTCTCCCAAAAGACTCATATTCCGATGTAGGCTTTTGAAAGTTGATCAGATAATGGGATCATGAACCTCATCATTGGAGTAATCCATTTAAGAGCTCAGAGCTGGATATGGTGCTAGAAGGAGGGGACTGCTTAGAGGGAAGGAATGCTAGGGTACAACGAGAATGGGTCACTATCTATATACTAATTATACCAATGAACTTGGTCAAAATAAAAATCCTCTCTCTCCCTCTCTCTCTCTGTCACGCTCTGTCTGTCTCTGTATCTCTTTCTTCTTTTTCTCCTCCTCCTCCTCTTCCTTCTCCTCCTCGTCCTCCTCTTCCTCCTCCTCTTCCTCCTCCTCCTCTTCCTCCTTCTTCTTTGATCCACGATAATCTCAGCAGTTTCCCTCAGTGTCATGTCTGTCCCTTAGAGTTTGCAGTACATGGACTAACGTCAGGCTCTAATATTATCCCTTTATAAAAATTCACATATGCTAGATATTCTGTCCTAGCAACAGAAAGTTCAGCAATGCAAAAGTTAATATCCACAAAATGGGAGATGTTCAAGGAACTCAATACTAAAATAAATAAGTACATAAAATTTAGCAAAACACAATAGACATTTCTGAAAAAATAAAAATGTTAAAATACCACAAATGTTTAGAAAAGTCCAAGCCAAAAGCACAATGAAATATCACCTTTCCTATGTCACAGATAACTACTACCAAAAAGAAAAAAAATGCTTAGGAATTAATCTAAGGAACTAAACCTTCTACTCAACAAAATTCTAATATAATATATTTTCTAGTTGTTTGTTTTGTTTTGTTTTTGTTGTTTGGTACCAGAGGTGGCCTCTATCTGAACCAGATAGGAACCATCTATGAAAACCCAATGGCAAACATAATTCTAAATGTGGAAAAACTTAAGTCATTTACTCTCAGATAAGGTACAAAACAAGGATTCTTCTATCATCACTCCTATTCAATATAGTTCTGGAATCATTAGCTAGACAATTAGATAAGAAAGAGTAATAAAAGGAACAAGAATAGGTAAAAAAAGAAATTAAACTATCATTATTTGTAGAAGGCATAGTACTCTACCTGGAAGACCTAAAAAATTCCACCAAGAAGCTACTAGAATTAATACACAAATTCAGTAGCATAATCAGTACAAAGTCAATACCCAAAAGTCAATAGCATTCCTCTACACAGATAACAAACACACTGAGAGGGAAATTAGGAAATCAATTTAACACAACTTCTACAATAGCACAACAGAAAAGGAAATACTTAGGAATTAACCTAACTAAGGAAACAAAAGATCTATTTAACAAAATTGCTAATATATTTTGTTGTTTTGTTGTTGTTTGGTACCAGAGATCCATCTCCAGACCTCGTGCTTGCCAGGCAGGCCCTGTGCCACTGAGCTATATCCTGGCTCCATAACTGCCAATTTTAGCAAAAAACATAATCCTTGGGCACTGTATTGATGATAGGTACATAAATTGGTACATCCACTGTGGAAAACAAGATACTGTGGAGATATAAGATACTGAAAAAATAAAAAATAAGATTTTCATTTTATCCATAAATCCTATTATGACTCAAAGGGATTAAAATCATGGTTGAATAAAATACACTGATGTGGAGTCTATGCTCCTGTGTTCACTGGAACATGGCAATATTACTTATAATAGGAAAGATACAGTCAAATGTCCATTGAGCAATGACTAGAGAACAATGAAAAACTTTGAAAGATGGAAACATTGACAGTTGCCATGTGGATGATTCAGGAGATATTGTACTCAATGTAAGTGAGGCAGAAACAGACAAATAAATATAATTCATCATCTCCCATAGACTTCGAATTTAACAATAGTCTAATTCAGAGAATATTTGAATTATTTTTGCAAGGGCAAAGAGAATAGGAGATGGGAAGAGGAGCAAAGATGCAATTATAAAAAACCAATGAGGTTTGAAGATCTGATGCACGCTCTGGTGATATGGTTATTAATAGAAGGCTGTAAATTTAAAGTGCATCAAAAGTTAGATTTTAGGGCTGGAGAGATGGCTCAGTAGAATAAGAACTTACCTGGCAAGTGCAAGGGTCTGAGTTCAATCCCTGCTTCTGCCAAAAAAAAAAAAAAAAAAAAAAAATTAGCCTTTAGATGTTCTTATCACAAACAAAAGGAGAGAAAGGAAAGTAATGGCTATTACAGGAGGTGATGGATGCATTGTTTGATGTTTTCATTGTGATGATAATTACACAATGTATACCAATATCAAAACATCAAGTTGTTCATCTTAAATATGCACATTAACTATCTATTAATTGTTCCTTTATACTAATGGAAAAATAAACCAAACATGGGGTAGCACAGGTAATAAAGAAAACATGTTAAAAAATGACCCAAACTGCTTATCAAGTTATAGCACTGTGACAAAGAAATAGAAACTAACTTCAGTGGCTTTATAATAGCATTTTGGCTTATTTGGTAGCTATACAAAGAAAACCCTACAACAAAAGGTCTCATTTGATAGCCTTATAACTGGTAACAATGATGCTGTTATTTCTGACATGACCCTATATAAACAAATATGCACATGTGTATATACAAGAGCAAATAATTCTGTAATTTTCAATAAGAAGATCACTGACATAAAAGATACATGAAAAAGGCATAAAAATCAAAGAATTAATGTTAAAAGCTTCAATTTGTAATTTGAACTGAAATTTCACATAATTTAAAGTATTTTTCTTGTGAACAGCCTGACATTTTTTTAACATTGAGAACAAAAAGGGCATTGTAGGGAAAATTCAAGATAGAGGAAAGGAGGTAGAAAAATCTCATATTAGGAAAGGAAAATATTGTATAGGTTAATAACACATCTTTTGTATTTAAAACACAGAAGTCATATTTATAAAGTAAATGATGTTTAAAATGGCAAATCCAACATGTACAATTTACTTATATCTTGAATTGAATATGCTATAAATAAATTTGATTGTGCATTGTATATTAGAGAATAGCAGATGTTATTTATGGAAGTATTAGCAAGAGAAAATTTAACATTGAAGATTTGTTTGAAAGATAAATTCAAATAACACAAGATTTCAATATAATTAATATTGAAATTGAATTATGGGTATTTTAAGACTCCTTATACGGTACCTTGAGCTCATGTTTATAACCATATTTTGTTTGTGAATGTGCCTTATGAAATTTTCAAACCAAAAATATAACAAAATGAGGAAGGAAAATTTAGTTTACTCCTACCTTCAATTGTGATCACTTTCAAGATATGATATATTAAACTTCTTTCAAAGCAACAGTGTCATTCCAAGGAGTTACTCCAAATTTTCTAGGTAATTTTCATACACAAAGTGACACAATTCCTTTTTACTTTTAATCATATTTTTATTATTGCATTTCATGCTTTATTTACCAAGTATGTATTAACTGTCTACTAAGGTAATAAAGATAGATTGCTGGGAAAAAGAAACAAAACTTGCTTTACTTTCAAGAGTTTGCATCTGGTTAGAGAAGAAGAGACAGAATAGTAACAATCTAATGCTGTTACTTACATATCTTAAGTTATAGCTGTGTCACTGGAGATTTCTAAAGGTACTTTTTGCATATTGCCTCAGTAAATAGTTTCCAAAGTTTGTTGACATCAGACATACATTTTTGGTTGGCATAAGCCACTATTGTATTTTTTTACTTATAAAATATATTCTGATGGAGTAGTAACTTCTCAAGGATTACAAATAAACACAATTTTACATTAAAAGAAAAAACAATCTATTGAATAACATGCTTATAGATTTGAATAATTCCTATTCAGAGAACAGCCAATGACCTGAGATAAACAAAATGGAAATGGAAAAATAAAAATTTTGCTGTGTGAGAAACAATTATGTATGCATGATATTATACTTCTGAATTAAAAGATAACAAATAAAGTTAGAAAATAGGGCAGGTTAAGTAGCTCAGTAGATTAAAGCACCTAAAACCAGGAACAGAGGTCAGGGATTCAATTTCTTGTCCTGCTGTGCGCACTGAGATGACAATTGAGACTGGGCATGGTGGTGCACACCTTTAAGCCCAGCTCTTGGGAGGTTGGAAATAGGCAGATCATTATGAGTCTGATCTAGTAGTGAAATGCTGAACACTCTGCAGATCCTTCTCTAAAAAATACAAAAAAAAAGAGAAAAAAAGAAGGAGAAAGAAAGAAGGAAGGAAGGAAGGAAGGAAGGAAGGAAGGAAGGAAGGAAGGAAGGAAGGAAGGAAGGAAGGAAGGAAGGGAGAGAGAGAGAGAGAGGAAGGAAGGAAGGAAGGAAGGAAGGAAGGAACAAAGGAAGGAAGGAACGAAGGAAGGAATGAAGGAACGAAGGAAGAAAGAGAAAAAATAGCTTTCCAAGTAAGGGATCAGGAAGTATTTTGTGAGGGAGGTATATGATCAATATTATCTCATAAAATCCAAGCCTTATGATATGTATATATCCTATTCTGATTATGGAATCATTACCATGGTACTTGAACTAAAAAAAAATTTGCTGGGATGTTATCAATGATGTAAATCAGTTGACCTCAAACATAAAGAGATTATCTAAATCTGCCTAGGTTGTCTTTTGGCAGTGGTTTCAAAGTACAAGAATGATCAGATGTACAGTTGCTTGCTGAAAGAGAGAACTGGAAATGGGGTCTGGAATTGTGGGTGGCACCTAGAGATGGAGATCAACCTCTAGTTGAGAGTTGGACAGGCACCACAGTCCTACAACCGCAAGGATTCAATTCTGTCAACAGGTCCAACCATACTAGAAGCATACTTTTCCTTGTATTCTCTACAGTAATATAATAAAGCTCAATATCATGAAAACTTGCACTGAGTCACTACCTTGCTTAGAGCACATCTTCTGACACTAGATTTGAGTTTAGCATACTGTGTACATTCGTTGGAAAATAGAGTGCTCACCATTGGAAAAACCAGTTGATAAGAAAATTGAAATTGGGTACAGTGGCACATACTTATAATCCAAGCACTTGGGAAGCAGAAGCAGGAGGACCATTGTGAGTTCAAGACCAGCCTGGTCTACAAAGTGTGTTCAAGGTCATCTTGAACTGAAAGGGAGACCGCATCTCAAAAAATGAAAACAAAAATCAAAAAGAAAATAGAACGTCTGCTAAAGAAAATACACGATAGGCCGGGCGTGGTGGCGCATGCCTATAATCCCAGCACTCGGGAGGCTGAGGCAGGAGGATTGTTGTGAGTTCGAGACCAGCCTGAGCTACAAAGTGAGCTCAAGGCCAGCCTGAACTGCATAGTGAGACCCTGTCTCAAAAAGACAAAAAAAAAAAATAAATAAATAAATAAATAAATAAATAAATAAAAAATAAAGAAAATACACGAAATACATTACTGTAGGTTTTGTCTGATCCAACGAATATGGGAACACAAGATGATCAGTGTGTAGAGTTTAGTATGTCTTAGCTATTTCTCAAGGAGAAATGATGAACACAATTCAAGAGTGAAATATGGGGCATCAATCTTGATTTATCAGAAAGTTCCTGATGGAGGCAGATGATGGCAAAATAGAAGAGTGAGTGTTATTTGGGGAAGACAGTGGTAGGAATCACACACAAATGTAGCAGAGGGTGTGGAAATTGTAGCCAGAAACAACACAGTAAAAATGAAATTCTAGTAGTGAAATAACTTATTCTCTTAAAGTTAATATGAAAATAGATTGACACAATAGCTTGATTTGTAAGAATGAAGTAAAAATGAGAAATCTGAGGATTTAAAGTAGAGGGTGATTGGTAAATATACTTGACCTGCCCTGCCAAAGTTTGCTGGACTGGAATTGCATTTCTTCCTAAATTTTTACTTTTCATTGATACATCCCAGGGACTTGGTGGCCTGAATAATACCATGGTGAGAATATTTGTACAGTTTACATCAGCACTACAATGAGGTCCTCCTTCCACAACACCCAGATATCCAGCAATGAACCTAGAAAAGTGCACAACAAAGGACAGGAACTTCAAGAAGACCCAGAAAGAGAGTGGTTTAACAAAAGAATCAAAGGGAGTGAATTGTCATGAAAAATATGGTTTTGCTGTGTGTAAATACTTCAGGATGTCTGAAGAGTATGAATGACTTTGGTGGCTGTGGATTTGTCACAAATATAAGAGTGCTTTAAATGACAATGAACTGAATAAAGATTTTTTTTTTTTAATTTTAGGGAAAAGTCTACAGATTGTTCTGGCTTTCACTAATAGATCGGACTCTGAGTGAGTTCACAACCTCCCAAGAGCTGGGATTACAGGTGTGACCCCTCACACCCAGTCTCAGTTGCTATCTCAGTGTGCCCTGGGGGTGGGGCCAGCACAGTAGGCCAGGATCAAACCCATGTCCCTGAACCTGCTTGCAAGTGCTTTAATCCACTGAGCTATTTGGCATGTTCTGAACAAAGATTTTTTTTTTTTTTTTCTGAGGAAACAGACCATAAAGAGTAAAACGCTGTTATTTCTCCTAAATACGAGGTTCAGTAAATTGCTAGGATGAGCAACAAAAGATCTGGTTTCCTTTAATCTGTCAGTATTATTTATCTCCTTGGCCATGGTTTCTTATTGATAAAATCAAGGGTTTGGGCTGAGTTGTCTGGAAGGTCTATTTCAGCTCTATTCATTCAGACTTGATGTCCCACCATCTGTCAGCAATCCGTTAAAACAAAGTAATAAAATTCAGCATTGTAACAGCACCTCAGTCTCCTTAGACTATGTTTTTATAATTGCATCTTTCTTTTCCATGAACTCTACAACTGAAGCCACTTCTTCCTGGAGTTAAACATATGCATCATCTCCCATTTCGGTACAGGTATTATTCAAAAGAGAAATGAGACAGATCGTCACCTGCAGCTGATTAATGTACTGTGGACAGAGGGGGAGCAAGAAGAGCAAAGGATTCTATTATGCAAAACTATCCTTTCCCTCTCATCTCTTTAGCTCAAATTGTTCAAAATGGTTGTCAAGACAACTGGAGTAACTCTTTGTCATTGAATACAAAAACTTTTTTTCCCCCCCAGGTAAATTTGTACACAGCTTCTAAGTTGTTTTTATAAGTCTAAATGAAGTTCAGATTTTTTTTTTTTATCTCCCTGGGTTTTATGCGTTGCATGTGAACATGGAATCTCCTTGGAAACTTATAGATTTCCCAGAATTTCTTTGAATTCAAGATACATAACAGCTTGGCCTGTAACTAGCTTTTCAATCTGATGCTTGCCTAGAAATCTGGTAAATGATAGTCTGATACTTGTAACTGAAACTAAATCTGACATTGGCAACTCCAATAAGATTTTCGCATTTTCTGAGGGAAACGGTGGGATGGGTGGAAGTTTGAGTTCAAACAAATGTCACAGCACCTTCCAAAGCAGGTACAAAGTGCAATAGGATTCATGAGTTGCTGTTTTTCAGATATGGTGCTTGTGACTCCTAAATATTCATGTGCTTGAGCTTGGTTTTAAATGTAGCATTCAACAGCCAGCTACATAGCTCAGTGGATTAAGGTGCCTGCAAGCAGGCACAGGGGACAGGGCTTCAATTCCCAGGTCTGCTGTTCTATCCTTGCCCTTGAAACATACGAGACCGCAATTGAGACTTCACGTGGTGGTGCAAGCCTGTAAGCCCAGCTCTCGAAAGGTTGTAAACAGGCAGATCACTCATGTCTGATCTACTAGTGAGACCTTGAGCACCCTATAGACCATTCCCAAAACAGAGAAAAATAAAATAAGATAAAAATAAATGTGATAAATGTGATATTCTTGGAGCTAATAGAAGGTTAGAGGATGAATATTCCTAGGTTACCTTTAGGCATTTGGAAGCTCTGACCTAAGAAAGAATTAAGGTAATTCCCAAGACAGTTGCTATAACAATTTGAGCCTGGTGCCTGGAAAAATAGCCCAGTGTAACAAGTGTTTCCATGGCAAATGCAGGATCCTGAGTTCAGTGCCTGGTACTGAAAAGAAAACACACATACTTTCTCTCTCTCTCTCTCTCTCTCTCTCTCTCTCTCTCTCTCTCTCTCTCTCTCTCTTTCTCTCTCTCTGTCTCTGTCTCTCTTTCTCTCTCTCTCTCACACACACACACAAACACACACACACATACACACACACACACACACACACGTAAATGCCTGGCCTAACCTGCTGTCTGACTCTCAACGTGAAAATTAAACTCTCTAGTGATCTCATTGCTGCTTTCAAACGTGTTGTGACAGAGTCGAGAGGATGCTCCTCAGAACTAAGCTGATTTAGTACCATTCCCTTTAATGACCACAACTATGAACAGAAGAGAACTTCTTAATTTTCATCATAAGTTGGTTATGACCAATATTTCATATTACTAATAAAAATCTGATACCTACATGAGAACTAGATGACTAGATTTTTCAGCTGTTAAGACTAAAGATGCTATGGTAGAGCAAAAATTATGAGGGAGTATCTGACAACATGTCCAGAGATTGAGGGTGAAAGAAATAGGATAACATGTAAAGGGGAAAATAACAGAGCACACTGCAGAAAATGCTTGGTTTCTGGAAACTATGACACATCACCAACCCCTATAATCTTATCTGTGAAGAGCTTGTTTATGTGGATAGAGTACTCAAGTTAACTTTTCCAGACATACAGCTTTAAAGAACAATCATATTTCTGTCAATGAGATTAAAAGTGAGATTACTAAGTGAAACAAATCAGATGAACATGGGTAGACATCATATTTTATTCTTAGGGTAAGCTTGGAAGAGTCAATAAAATCTGAAAAATACAATAGATAGGATAAAAATAAGGAAATTACTCAAAAAGAAGGAACAGCTTGGTTGGTGAATAGGAGAAAAGGAAATATGTATATGATACCGTGGATAATTGTACTGCTTATTTCTGCTGATCTATTGAAAAGAACAGTTGATGCTTAATGTTTATTCTTGTTTTAAGATTTTTAACAAATTTGCATGTTTACATCTGGTAATCTGGTTGGAAGTCAACAGTATGAAATATAACAAATAGTGAAATTCTTTATTTTTCTAATGCCTTTGTTTTACTATTTGTTATTCTATTAAGAAAAAGATACATAGAGAGAGAATGGCCTGAGACAGCAGGGCTGACTCCGCCATCTTCCTCAATCCCACCCATGCCCGCCCAGTGAGAGAGACCCACCGGAGACAACGGGGCCCACTCCAGCAGCCTCCTCGATCCCCCCATGCCTGCCCAGTGAGAGAGACCCACCGGAGACAACGGGGCCCACTCCAGCAGCCTCCTCGATCCCGCCCATGCCTGCCCAGCCAGAAAGACCAGCCTGAGACAGTGGGGCCAGGGCCGACGCCAGCAGCCTCCTGGATACTGCCACAAGCCCTCCCAGTGAGTGGGAACTTGCATGACTCACCAGGCTTTCCAGATCAGTGAGTGTGTGGTGAGTCTGAAGGAGAGCCTTTGGCTTTTTCCCAAGCATGCTACCCAGATCCCCACCCCCAAGCCCTCCAAGCTAGTGACCGGCCTTAAAGCACAGGGCCCACTCAACAACTTCCTGGACCCCCTGCCCTAAAGCCATCTGAGCAAGTGGGAATTTCCCTGACTCCCTGGGGATCAAAGCTTGGTGAATAGAGAGCTCCAGGCCCACTGCACTAGAGAGACATTTCCCAGCGATCCCTGGTCCCACCCTACAGCCCAAGACCTAATGTAGCTCTGCCTATGAGTGAGAGTTCCAGGCCCACCACTCATGAGAGACCTTTCCCTGCCTTCTCAGGTTCTGGCCTGTGGCCATGGACCCAGCACAGGTTGACTGACACAGCACAGCTTACCTGGTGAATAAAAACATCCACTATCCTTTTGGGAACCCAGCAGACCCAACCAAAGCCCAGGCCCACCACCTAGAGAGTGACCTGCCTGACACAGGAGGGCCAACTCCTGCAAATTTCCAGATCCTCACACAAATCCAGCGAAGATAGTGGGAATTTTCACTACTTTCTCTGCATCCCAGTTCCGTTCCTGTGTGCATAACCAGGGAACCAACACAGGGGAACCACAGGAGCTGGAGCAAAAAGGAACTGAACAAAACAGCTAGATCTAGGAGAGGCATAACTGTATAATCTCAAACTTAGTAGACTGGCACCCAAATCTCATAACACGCTAAAGTTATAGCTGCACCAAAGCTCTACACCAAAGATTAGAGGTCAGTGCTATAAAAAATGACAAGCACAAGGAGAAAAATGCAATCCCACATCTTGAGTCCAGCAGTAAGTGCAGAGGACACTAGCTCAGCTGAAATAAATGAATGAACATAAACAGAAGCAAAGGAACAACAGCAGAAAAGTATAGAGGAATTCAGACCAGAAGTAATTCCTCAAATAACAAAAGAAATATCTGAATACATAGAATCTGAAATAAAGAATCAAATCCAGAAACATCACGGAGGGAAACCAATGCGCACCCTGAACAAGTGCAGAGAGCACTATTCCAGCTGAAACACATGAAATAACAGCTTTTGCAGCAAAGAAACAATAGCAGAAAGGTCATGAGGAACTCAAAGCAGAAATAATTTCTGAAATCAAAAAAGAATTCTTTGAAAAAATAGAATACTTTGAAATCATAGCATCTGAAATACAGAAACAAGTCAGGAAATACACAGAGGAAACCCAATTTGGAAAAAAATCTGCAGAAAAAGAATTAATAACTACTTCCAAAGAAGACGTGGATAAAACAAATTGAGTAAATCACAAATATAATGGATGCCTTGAATTAGCAATACAGAAAAGAAATAGAATGCATGAAACAGAGTCACAGAGATATGGAAGAACTAAAAACATCAATCACGAGTCTACAAAACCGTTTGAGTGAAAGCGAAGACAGAGTTTCAGATCTTGAAGATGCTAGATCAGGTAGTGAAAAGGTGAGAAATGATCTCTTAAAAACAATGAGAATGCAGGAAAAAATAATTCATCACCTTCAAGATGATGACAGGATGAACAATGTGAGAGTAACTTGTATCAATGAGAAGAAAGTAGTCAATACGAATGACATAAAAAGAATTTGGGGAGAAGTAATCGCAGAAAACTTCCCAGATATGAGGAAGCAATCCAACATTCAGGTAACCAAAGCATATAGAATACCAAATAACTTCAACCCAAGTAAAAACACAATGAGACACATAATAGTCAAGATCCCAGAAATCCAACACAAAAATAATATACTGAAAGCTGCTAGAGAGAAGAAGCAAATCACATTCAGAGGAAAGCACATCAGAATTACAGCTGACTTCTCTACACAAACCATGAAGGCAAGGAGAGCATGGAGCAGATTTCTTCAAGTCCTGCATGAAAACAAATTCCAGCCCAGACTATTATACCCTGCAAAACTCTCTTTCAAGTTTGATGGAGAAATAAAATATTTCCATGAAAAAGAACCACTAAAGAATTTCATAATGACAAAGCCATCCCTTTACAGGCTGCTGAAAGATGTTCTAGAGAGAGACCACAATGACCAGAACTCCACAAATGAGAATGGAAGGAACCAACTAAAAAAAGACAGACAATTAAACACAGGGTACAAAGGAGTAAGCAACTGCAGGTAAATATCATGACAAGCATAACTCAATGCATTTCAGTTATAACCATCAATGTAAATGAACTTAATTCACCAATTAAGAGAAATAGAATGGCACAATGCATTAGGAAACAAAATCCAAAAATATGCAGTATGCAAGAAATTACACTTAACTCAAAAGGACATTGATAGGCTCAAAATCAATGGATGGAAAAAAATACTACATGCCCAAACACCTCAGGAAAAACCAAGAGTAGCAATTCTGTTCTCAGACAGTCTCAACTTCAATCCAAAAAGGATCAAACGAGACAGAGAAAGCCACTATATATTGGTCAGGGAAAAAATTCAAGAGCAAGAGGTAACACTCATAAATAGCTATCCACCAAACACAAGAGCAGCCACCTATGTAAGACAAATCTTAATGGACATAAAAAGCCTAATATCTAAGATCACATTCTTAACAGAAGACCTTAACACCCCCTTATCTCAAAAAGATAGATCAATCAAACAGAAAATTAGCAAGGAAGTAGCATAACTGAACCAGAACTTGGAACAAATGGACCTGGTGGACATATACAGAGTGTTGCACCCAACCACAGCTGAATGCATATTTTTTTCAGCTGTACACAGGTCATTTTCCAAAATAGAACACATACTAGTCCAGAGGTCATGCATAACTATATGCTACAAAATGGAAATTATCCCATGCATATTATCTGACCAAAGTGCAATGAACCTAGAATTAAATGACAAAAGAAACCAGAAAAACCCACTAAATTCATGGAAACTAAACAACACCCTACACAGGAATCAATAGGTCACAGAAAAAATTAAACAATATCTACAATTTAATGACAATTCAAGCACAACTTACTGGAATTGATGGGATGTCATGAAAGCAGTTCTTAGAGGGAAAATCCTAGCTATGAACTGACACATTAGAAAAACAGAACAGGAACAATTAAAAACCCTAATGCAGCACCACAGTCATCTAGAAAAAGAACAGCTAGAAACAAAACCCAGAGTGTAAAGATGGAAAGAAATCATAAAGATTAAAGCAGAGATTAATTCCATTGAGATGAAGAAAACAGTCCAAAGAACCAATGAATCAAAAAGTTGGTTCTTCAAAAGACTAAATAAAGCTGACAGTCCTCTAGACAACCTCATCAAAAAGAGGAAAGAAACAATTCAAGTACATACAATAAGAAATGTGAAGGGTGAAATCACCACAGATCCAAATAGAATACTGCAAATCATCAAGAAGATCATACACTATGAGCAGGTAGGATTCATTCCAGGGGTGCAAGGATGGTTCAATATTCAAGCTTCTATAAATGTAATGTACTATATTAATAGGCTGAAATTTAAAAACCACATGATCATTTCAATTGATGCAGAGAAATCTTTTGACAAAATCCAACACTCATTCATGTTCAAGGTCCTACAGAAAATTGGAATACATAGATTCTGTCTTAACTTGATAAAAGCCATCTATACAATCCAAAAGCTAATATAATCCTAAATGGGGAAAAACTGAAATCTTTTACTCTTAAATCGGGTACAAGAAAAGGATGTTCTCTATCACCCCTCCTATTCAATATAATCTTGGAATCCTTAGCAACAGCCATTAGAAAAGAGGGAGAAATAAAAGGAATAAGAATAGGTAAAGAAGTTAAATTATCACTATTTTCAGATGACATGATACTTTACTTGGAAGACCACAAAATTTCCACCAAGAAACTACGAGTACTGATGTGGAAATTCAGTAGCATATCAGGATACCAAGTCAATACTCAAAAGTCAATAGCATTCCTCTACAAAGATAACTATCATACTGACAGGGAAACAATAGAAACAATACCTTTTACCACAGCAATGCAGAAAATGAAATACCTAGGAATTCACTTACCAAGGAAGTAAAAGCTCTTTTCATGTAAAATTACAACACCCTAAGAAAAGAGATGATAGAGGATTTCAGAAAATTGAAAGATATTCCATGCTCCTGGATAGGAACAACCAACATTGTGAAGATGGCCATACACCCAAAATTGCTGTACAGATTTAATGCATTCTCTATCACACTGCCTCCAACATATGTCCCAGACCTAGAGAAATCATTCCTAAAATTTATTTGAAACCACAAACTACCTAGAATAGCAAAGACAATCTTGTCCAATAAAGACAAGGTAGGAGGCATCACACTTCCTGACTTGAAATTACACTACAAAGCCACTGTGATAAAATCAACATGGTATTGGCAATGAAATAGACTTGAGGATCAATGGAATAGATTATAAGATACAGAGGCATGTACAATCACTCTCAGCCATCTGTTCTTCAAGAAACGGGCCAAACAAGCACACTTGAAGAAAAATAGCCTCTTTAACAAATGCTTCTGGAAAATGTGGCTTTCTACAAGCCAAAAACTAAAACTTGACCCAGCTCTATTACCATGCACTAAGCTAAAGTCAAAGTGGATTAAAAATTTAAACATTAAAAGCGAAACACTCAATCTCCTGGAAGATAAAGTAGAAGAAACTCTTGAAGACATAGGAGTGTGTAAAGAGTTCATGAACAAACATATTTGCATGGGAAAAACTTGAAAGAATCAACAACTGGAATCAAATCTAAATGAGGAGTTTCTGCACGTCAAAAGACATTGTCAACAAAGTAAGAAGACAACCCACAGATATTGAAAAAATCCTAACTAACAAGCAATCAGACAAAGGTCTGCTGTCTAGAATATACAAAGAACTAAGATATAACAGAGCAATCAAATTTAAAGATCCAATTTAGAAATGGGCATCTGAGATGAATACACACTTCTCAGAGGACAAAATTAAAGAAGTGAATAAATATGTGAAAAAATGCACCACATCGCTAGCCATTCATGAAATGCAAATAAAAACAACACTGAGATACCATCTCACTCCAGAAAGAATGGCTATCATAAGGGAATCAACCAACAAAAGTGTTGGAGAAGTTGTGGGAAAAAGGGAACATTTCTCCACTGCTGGTGGGAATGTAGACTGGTACAAACATTGTGGAGATCAGTGTGGAGAATCCTCAAAAGAGTAAGATTTGAAATCCCATTAAAGCCAGCTATCCCCCTACTGGGAATTTTCCTAGAGGAACTGAAAACATTATATCATAGTGATATATGTTTGCCTATGTTTATAGCAGTACAATTTGTGATAGCAAAATCTTGAAAACAACCAAGATGCCTGTCACATGAGGAATGGTTGAAAAAGATATGATATTTCTATATTATGGAGTATTACTCAGGTATAAAGAATGAAAAACTTGCAGCATTTATATTGAATTGGATGCCACTTGAATATATACTCGTAATTGAAAGGAACCAGACACACATGTGCAAATATCATATAGTCTCCCTAGCATAAGAAGTCAAAAGAAGAAATAGAAATGTACAACAAGTAAAGACAATTGAGTCAGATAGTTAGCGCAAACTGAATGCATATGCTGCAGGGTACTAATTAGCTTTTCTTCTGGATGGTTAACAACATAAGTTCACAGATCACAACTGGAGAAATAGAAGAGCCGCAAGGTTAACCAACATTTGCACCCTAGCCTTTCAAGGTTAGCGAAGACTCAAGGCACAAGTGAACCTGTGCTGCAACATCATGAAACTCAGTTGTGCCCCAAATTTTCTGATCAAGGAGATTATGGAGCCACAGAGGAAAAAGACTGATGATGTATAGTGTGCCTAGGGAGAGTCACATGGAGAGAAAACTTTCTCTCAGACTCTCATAGAGAGCAAAATTGTCAAGCATTGGCCGTGACTTATCTGCATGGGATGCACAGACAAAGGATCTACCGAATAAGGTACAGAATTACAAGATAAACGCTGAGGGGACTTCACTGACCTCATCAAAAACAAAAGCTACATCTTTTCGTATATAGTTCTTGATCTATCTTGGTCTTAACCATCCAGCAAAAAAGTATAAAAATGAGGCATATAACATGAGGCCATAATAATAAATTGAGCTGTAAATGGTGAATGACTTCTTCAGGTAACTCACTATTAATGTGGAACGCTGCACTTTGTTGGATTGTGTCACCGAGTTCAGGCACCTAAATTGGTTTAATGACAATGTAGTGTCCATCTCTGACAGGTCTAGCCAAAAAGAATCATGATGTGTGTATACAAACAGTACAGTTAAGATAAATATGCCGTGCTTCTGCATAATTCTACAAGAAGCAAGATTTGTACTACTAGTGGTTGGACAAGATGTTGTGTTGGCTTCTAGTAATATGGACAGACACTGGGGAGATAACAAGGAAGAAGGTGTTAGTTGTCGAATCTGTGACATAAATCAGCTGTAGAGAAATAAGATAGGTATATAGCTGCACTCTCTTCTTTCAGTGATTAGAGACATCTGCTATAATAATGCCTGTATGTATAATATAATGTATGCACCTTATATGACACCGAAACATTGCAAAATATTTTTGCAATATATTGATTTAATAATTAATAATAATAATAAAGATATATAGACTGAGAAAATCAAAGATGATCCTGTATCAGTGAGCTTTCCTGATGCTGAATAAATCCCCTAAAACCTGAAACTTACAGAAGCAGAAGTTATGTGGCTCATGGTTTCAGAAAGTACAATCCATAGTGAACTGGCTGGAAGGCAGGGGCATGGTGACATAAAACTGTGATGGTGCTGATCTGTTTAGTTTAAGTGGCTGGGAAGCAAAGCAGCATAATGACCCTTCGGAGTACAAGAATAGGACACTAGCTACATCACCCCTAGAGAGATGCCATTTCTTAATGAGAAAACAAAACATTGAAGTATGCAAGGTAGTATTCGAAAAGTGCACTGCCCACACAGCCTGGAGAAACACCAGGTACATTAAGATAAAATAAGGCTCTGCAGTGCTGTGCAGTGTCAGGAGGGATTGAAAAGAAATCAATGGATATGAATTTGCAAAATGTTATTAACTTAGCTTCATAGATACATTTTAGTTGAGAATGGAGTTGGAGAACAAAGATGAGATCACAAACATCAAGGCACATGATGGTAAAATAAAATTATTATCATTTATTTAAATAATGGGGATCAAACTCAGGACCTTGTGCTTATGCCACTGAACTATCTTCCCAGTCCCCTAAAATTATTATTCAATGGATATTAGTGTTGAACTAAAGAGTTACAAAGTGTTGTTGGAGTAGATTATAAGGTAAAGGAAGATCATGTAAATAATGCTTTATTCACCTATAAAATTTAAATGACACTGGAATACCCTTTTCTTTTTTTTTTTTTTTTTTTTTTTTGCATAACCAGGGATTGAACTCAGCCCCTTGCCCTTGCCAGGGAAGCGCTTACTCCATTGAGCCATCTCCCTAGCCCTTGGAATACCCTTTTCTGACAAAACTAAGCAAAAAATTAAGAACCATCTTGTATCTGTATATTAAAAATAGTTAGGATAGATATATATAGCTCCACTCTCTTAATTCAATGAATAGGAAGACTTATTCTAATACTGTTTGTGGACAGGATGTCATGCCTGCATCTTGTACAATGAATAACCACTAAGACAACAACAGGCAATGGATATATTACTGACACTGTTCTATCAGTCGGTTTTGAGACTGTGTCATTGGTATTTGTTTCTCAATAAAATTATTAAGAAAAAATATTGCTTTATTTATTTTTTTCTTCCTTTTTTGAACCTGTAGTCAAAACCTCACACTTTCCAAGAAGGTACCATGTTGCTGAACTATCCCCTGTCCCTATGTTTTTACTTTTATAAGAGAAAATTTTTACACACTAGTAGGCTACAGACAGAGGATATTAAAGATGGGCAGGGACATTCATGAGTGAAATGAAGAGCAAGCCTATAATGTGCAAGAATTTTCTCACAATCAAATTATTGTTTATATATAAATAATATTTATAGATAATATTTGAAGTGGTAAACTGGAGGGTTGAGGAAGCTATTACTATAACTAAAAATGAAATTCCTTATTGTGATGATAAACTTTAAATATGAAGCCTCCTGGCTCATAAAGCAGGATATCCAAGAAGAAATGTTGTAGTCAAGGTTTACTAGGAAAGGATTTATCACAGGATACATAATTCATAGCATTATTTTATAATATTCACACAAATAATCAAATTAAAAAGAATTCATGAGGTCTTTTCACATACAAAAGATACATAAATTAGAAATAAGACAATTATATATTTTTAAAAATTTCTCAAGAAAGGACTACTGTGACATTTCAATGATATGGATAGCCTTTTCCATTATACAGCTGTTCTATAAAAAATAAATAAACTGAAGCAGACTTCCGGGGTTATATCTTTGCCCTACTTTTGGATAGCTTTGTAAGTTTGAGCAAGATATTTCATGTCCTTAAGCCACTGGTTTCTCATTTATAAATGATTATGGTAAGCAACGTTTCTCACACAGTGAACTACCACTTAAGTTAATTGAAGCAAACTACCTTGCAAAGTGCTGGCAATGAATATATTCTCACTAAAGTAGAGTTGTTTTCCACAAGGTACTTCGTGTACATTTGAAGTTATTTGACTCCAAAATACTTTAGTCCAGAAAAGAGTTTATGGAGGAGAACACTTCAGATTGAAGTGCTGAAAACATCTGAAGAAATGCAAATGAATGTGTAAGGTTCCACTGCAATAGGAGTCTCTGGTATGCGGTGCAATTCAACAGTGTTTGAAATCTGTACTTTATCCTTAAATAAATTCAGTCCTAATTCCTAAGAGCATGTTGACACAAATAGAGACAAGAATGGTTATTTTGTTACAGCCAATGATCACAAATATTACCTCTTCAGAGGCAAAACTTTCCTAACAGTTGAGAGCTGAGGAAAGTAGAAAGCAAAAGAGTTTTATTTTGTTTTACCAATTTAAATATTATCATAGAAGACTTTGCAATTCCACTTATAGTACTGTGCTTAAAGTGCTATGCTATGTTTCCCTGTATACATGTTCCATGATTCAAGTATTGAGAATGCCCAGTACTTTACTATAGCAGCTCAACTCTAAGAACTGCCACTGAATTTGCTAAAAATTTAGGACTTTCAAATTTATTGGTTGTGGAAGAATGTTATTATCTATACTTTTGGTTGGCTTAATCAAGTCCTTCAATGGAGGGCCCGGAGGAAGCACCGCTACGGGGAGGAGCTCCTCCACCAGGAAAACCCCCAGGCAGTCTTCGAAGCCTGCCACCTGCACTCTGGTACAGCTTGGGGATGATGGGATTGCAGACTTTCTCTAGGTCTTTCTGCTGATGTTCAACTTCTTCTTTCTCCTCAGTCTGATTCTTATCCAGCCAGTTGATGATTTTCAATACTCTTGTCAAGAATCTTCCATTTATCTTCATCATTAATCTTTCCCTGAAGTTTCTCATCTTCAACAGTTGTTTTCATATTGAAAGTGTAGGACTCCGGTGAATTCTTGGAGGACACTTTGTCCGTTTGCTTCTCATCTACAACTTTTTACTAATCTGCTTCCTGAACAATAGAATATGTCCTCCTTGCTCAAACAGCCCTTATCATTAGTGATAGTAATCTTGTTCTTTTTCCCTGTACTTGGAATGATTGCAGAAACATTGAGCATGCCACTGGCATCAATATCAAAAGGTGCTTCAATCTGAGGAACACCATGGGGTGCAGGAGATAGGCCTGTGAGTTAAAACTTGCCAAGTGAGTTGTTATTCTTGGTCATGGCTCGCTCACCCTCATATACTTGAAAGAGCATGCCAGGCTAGTTGTCAGAGTGGGTAATAAAGTTTGGGTCTGCTTGTTAGGAATGGTGGTATTGAGTTTGATGAGGACTGTCACGACACCATCATCAGTTTCAGTATCAAGAGAAAGAGGACTGACATCCAACAGCATCAAATCTTGGACATTTTCAGACTTGTCTCCACATAAAATGGCTGCCTGAATCATAAGCAACAGCCTCATCAGGATTGATGCTCTTATTCAGTTCTATTCCACTGAAGAAGTCTTGCATAAGCTCCTGGATCTTGAGGGCCGTGGATCTGAGACTAGTCCAGTTTTCTCCACAGGGTCCAGAGTACCACGGAATAGATCAGCATTCAACTCTTCAAATAGAGCTTGAGTAATGGAGGTGTAGAAGTCAATTCCTTCATAGATGGAATCAATCTCAATACAAGCCTGGGTGCTGGAAGAGAGGGTTCTCTTCGCTTGCTCACATGCAGTACGAAGATGGACAGCTCTTTTGTTCTCACTGATGTCCTCTTTGTGCTTGCGCTTGAATACAGCAATAAAATGATTGACCATTCAGTTGTCAAAATCTTCTCCACCTAAGTGGGTGTCTTTAGCTGTAGATTTCACTTCAAAGATTCCACCTTCAATAACGATGATTGACATATTAAAAGTGCCACCTCCTAAGTAAAAAATCATTACATTTTTTCAGCTTCAAACTTTTTGTCTAAGCCGTAAGAAAAAGCAGCAGCTGTTGGGATATTGATAATTCTAAGTACATTAAGACCAACAATGGTTCCAGTCATTCAGTGTCACTTAAAGGGACATAGCTTGGAGTGGTTCAATTTCCCTGATTGCTGGCAATTATCTCCACTTTTCCATGCTGTAAGTCACCCACCCAGGAGTAGGTGGTGCCAAGATCAATTCCAACAGCGGGTCCCTTAACATAGTTGCTGGCATGTTGGCCCAGATGTCCCAGAAAGATGGCACATAAGAAACCCTCTTCTACCACTGTGTTCAATGAGAAGAGTTTTAAATGAGACAATTAGTTTTTTTTTAAATAATTTTACTGAGAAACAAATAGCAATGACACAGTTTCAAAACCAATTAGTAGGACAGTTTCAACAATTAATGAATTGCATATTGTTGTATTCTTAGTGGGCATTCATAGGACAAGATACAGACATGACATACTATCCAGAAACACTATTAGAACATAGAATCTTTCTATTAATTGAATTAAGAGAATATAACTGTCTATCTATCATAACTATTTTAAATATACAGATACAAAACTAGCATTCATTTGTATCCACTTTTTCATTAAGTTTTGTCAGAGAAGGGTATTCCATTGACATTTAATATTGTATGTGTGTGAATTCAGGAAAATATTCCAATATAGTCCAGTAGTCCATAATAGGGGTGGGTTTTCTGTAGGATTGGCAATGTCAGCAGTTGTTGATTTGAGTCTTTTACAGCTCAGCATATTAATATGGCTTTACTTTTTATACATCATTTTTATACTTTTCTGCCGGATGGTTAATATCAACATAAAGCAAGACCTATATAGCAAGAAATGTAACTTTTGTATCTGACAAGGTCAGTCAAATACCTTCAGGATTTGTCCTGAAACACTCTAGCACAGTTTGTAGATGCTTTGTCAGTGTCAGCCTGGTGGATGAGTCATGGCCATTGCTTGACCAATTTGCTCTCTGTGAAAGCCGGAGAGAATGTTTTCTCTGCATGTGATTCTCTGTAGGTACACTCTACATCATAATTACATTCATCAGTGGTCCCATAATCTCCTTAATCAGAAAATTTGGGACATAACTGAGTTACATGATGTCTCAATGCTGGTTTTCCTATGTCCTATCCTCACTGACCTTGAAAGGCTACAACTGAAATGTTGGTTGTCCATGCAGCCCTTCTTTTTCTCTAATTTTTAATCTGCAAACTTAAGTTGTTAACCCTCCTGAAGAGAAGCTTATGATTGCCCTACAACATAGGCTGTTGAGCTTAACCTCAATATCTGCCTGAATATCAAGTATTTTAAACATGCCATGGAACAGATATTTTTCATCAAGTATTGATATGTTAAGCTTTATGTCCCTACAGATCGTGAAGAAAAAAATTTAAAAAATAGAAAGTAATGTTTAAAAATAACAATAAAGAATTACATATTTTTACACAGAAATTTAGAAATCTGACCATATATAGCATTGTAGCAGGACAGTTCTGTGACATTTTTTCTTGTCTCTTGTTTTCACTTATTATCCTTTTTTATAAGTAAACATTTACTCGAGAGATAGTATGGTAGTAATTTTTATATCATGACAAGCAGTATGTATTTAAAAGGCATTCCAAGCATCACCCTAGCATTATATATTGCTATGAGATGATGATTTTAAGGGGAATTGAAATTGTGTGTGTGTGTGTGTGTGTGTCTGTGTATACAAAGGGGTGGAGTTGCTCTACTTTATGGATAAATTTTATGAATTTGTAGCATATTCAGGGATTAGTACTAAAAACAATAACCACCTCACTGAAGAAGATGATAGAAAATATTACTGTGAGGGCTGGAGAGATGGTTTAGTAGTATAAGCGTTTCCCTGGCAAACGCAAGGGTCTGAGTTCAATCCCTGGTTCTACCAAAAAAGATAATAAAAAAAAAAGAAAAAAAAGAAAACCTTGCTATGTTTCTGACTCTCTTATCTTTGGAAATGATTGAAATCTGTAAACAGATGTACAATGTTGTACTTCTGTTGAAAAAATTGTTTCCGTAATGTGTATGTGATAAAAAATCTAGAGACAAGTGTACATGCATTCTGGAAGCCAGCAATTACATATATGAATGAAAAAATCAGTTACCCATTGCTAGAGATGAATGTTACAGATAAGCAAGGAGACATGGCTAAAATGATCAGGGTAGCCACGGTGTAGGTTTCTACACAATGGAAAAATCATATTTAAATGTTAAGGCAAAAGCAAAATATGTATATATATATATATATATATATATATATATATATATAATTTAAAGTACAAGACCACAAAGACAATAACATCCCAGCAATAATAGGTCTTGGTTTATGATGTAATTATTTAATAAAGAAAACCAAGGTGACACAGAGAAATGCCATATTCTAAGATGAGGCAGTGCCGTGGATGAGAGAAGCAAGAAGTAGAGAAGAGTCCACCTAGTAGAGCAGTAAATAAGCCAGGTAAGCCTGCAGCAGTAAGTAGTGCTAAAAAGCAAGAAATGAAAATGCTGTGATGATCAAAGCTAAGATATATAAACCAAAAGCAAAACCATGCTTCCTTATAATCCAAAGAAGAAATTATGATTGAATCTACAGTGATATAATACAGTGACTTATTATGTAAACATTTCAGTATAACAAATCCTTCATGAAAAAGAATTAAAAATTAGTTCTTATGTAATAAATGGCTCTTAGTACAGTGGTACGTGACTATGTTTTAAGTCTGGTGAATAAGGCGGAAACAAGTAAACTTGGAGTTAACAACTGGCAAACATTACTTCAAGCGCATGATTGAAGTACCAGGGCTGTTGAGTGGCATGTTCTCCTGATGTGAGAATGGTCTTTCCACTCAAAAATGTTGTGGCAGTGTTATCATGAGAAACACTATTAGATAAATACAGAGATATGTACAACAAAATCGTTAGACTATGCTACCTAAGACTGTCAAGTTCATTGACTGTATATATATAAAATTTTCCACTGCTATATACATATATATGTATATATACATATATATACACACATTTATATAATTTTCCACTACTATATATATATGTATATATAAATATATGTATAATTTTCCACTGATATATATGCATATATATATAATTTTTCCACTGATATATATGCATATATATATATACATATATATACATACACACATATATATGGCAGTGTTAGTAAAAACAGATTTGATGATAAAAAGCAACCATTGTTAATTTTTTATTTTTGATTTGAAATTCTGTGACATATGTATTTTGTATATTACTCTGTTTCTTAGTGTTTTGTTTGTTTGTCTTGTTTTTGTATTTTTAGGGAAGGGTCTCCCGGCTGTTCAGGGACTCACTACTAGATTGAACTCATAGCGACACATCTGTTACAGCCTCCCAAGAGCTGGGATCACGGGTGGGTGCCACCACGTCCAGTTTCAATTGCCATCTCGGCGCACTCTGGGGGCAAGGCCGGCCCAGTAGGCCCAGGTATCGAACCTCTGGCTCTTAGGACTGCTTGCAGGCACTTTAGTTCACTCGGCTATTTGGTCAGCCCTGTGTCTTAGTTTTTGCTATTTGTTTTTGCTTTTATTTTTCTTTTTACTCTTCAAAATAACATAAATTAAATAAAATTTTAAAAATAGTGGAGAGTAGTGGTATAATACACTGTGTGTTTGTTAGCTCTCTGTATATTTCTGTATATGTTCAATCATGAAAAAATTAAAAGAACTGACTCCTTCATCCCACAGTGATATGTGTGCATCCATGTTTGTCATAGCCATATCTTGGAAATAACCCAAATACTTATCAACAGAGGAATGGATAAAGAAGATGTTGAATTTTTACACAATGGAGTATTATTGAGGTATAAAAAACAGATAAATTCAAGGCTTTTGTAAATAAATGAATTCAATTAGGGACTGTACTGGTAAGCAAAGTAAATCATCCCCACAAGTGTAAACATCGCCTTATCTCACTAGTGTGAGGACCTGAAATAAATTCTCAAAGGTAAAATAGATACTGTAAAACGAAAAGGATCTGTTCAATGGAAAGAAAAAACTGGGATGAAGAGAAGGACAATAGAAAAAAAGAAAAAGGATAAATTTTTGTATATATGCAGGATGGTGTGAATAGTTGTATTGGTAATTTCTGCTAGTCTATTGAAAGGAGCAGTTTACACGGCTTGATTTTGCTACTGAGGATTGAACTCTGGACCTTGCACTTGCTAGGCAGGTGCTTATGCAGCTTAGCTGTCTAATCAGATAGCTTTTATATAGGCAAGTTTATATCTGTAACCTAAACAACTAGTTTGAAGAAAACCTTATGCAATACAACAACCAGTGTTGAATTCTTATTACTTTGTCAAATGAAACTGTATTGTTTCTATGTTTTACCATGTTATATTCTTTAATAAATAAACAGTAAAATAAATTTACAAAAAGGAAAAATATTATAGTACCTAAGAAAATTTTTAAACCAATACCGCTTTCACACCTCTGACTGAGGTTTCTGAGTCATAGCTTTCCTGTGGAATGCCCTGGAAAAAAGAAAATAATTGCTTTAGTAAAATAATAATTTTGAGATGGAGTACATATTAAGAGAGATTTAGAGATTCACAAAATCTATTAGAATATTGAAATTCAATGAAATCATGCAAAGGTAATATCAATTTTATGTTGTTTACCACATTTCCTAAATTTATTGTAACTTTTTACATTCTACCACCTGTGTATATGCTATTCCCAAGAGCATATTTTGTGAAATGTATGTTTACTGGTTTATATACTATTGAAATCTTTAAAAATGATCCATTTATAGGAAGAAGTGAAACTTGAAGCTTGAAGTTAAACAGAATGGGATATGGTAGAAAGGCATGGGTCACTAGCATGCCGAAGACACTGGGGGAAATGCCATCTCAGACATAATTATTATTTTTTTTGTGTGTGTGTGTGAAACCAGGGATTGAACTCAAGCCCCTGCTCTTTCCAGGAAAGCACTTATTCTACTGAGCCATCTTTCAGGCCCCTCTGACATAAAATTTGAAGAACTATTGTGAACACAATCTGTGTGACCAAAGACAACAAAATAATCCAAGTAGTGCAATATCAGATACCCTCACACAAATAATTATAACATAAAGAAATGTCACGTTGGAATTAAAGCGATCCTGAAATTCATCTGGCAGGCACTGAACTCGAAGTCCCTAGAGACAGGCAAGGTAAATCTGAATTATTTTCTGTAAGATTACACATAAACGACAGTCGAGAAGAGATACCCTTTAGAACTTCTCTCTCCTTTTTTTAACCATCTCTATACTTTAGAATGAATGCTAGGGCATTCATTCTTGATCCATCCAAAAACATGGCTAGAGTTTTTTATATGACAATGTGTTGCTAGATATTTGGTATAAAACATTAGCATCAATGGTCCCTCCCCTAATGGAAAAGCAAAAACGAGCTCAATGAGGGGACTGGGAAATATGTATAACCATACTAGTAGAGCTTGGAAAAATTTCCAAGGCAAGGATATCTAAGAAAAAGTGCTAGACGTAGGTAGCTGTATGTGCCAAGTACCAATCACATTTATATACTGAGTAATTTAATTCCCATAATCTTATGTTATAGATTCTATTATTATAATTATATTTTGCCCATAAAGACACTTTGAGACTCAGAGGTTAAGTGACTTGCTCAAACAACCCGCCTACCTAGTGCCAGGTGATCTGTCTTGAGCCATGAACTCTTAACAGCTGTAAACCATTGTCCATACTAGGCCTGAAAGAATAGAGGCGAAAGGTGTGTGCTCCTATGAGTGTGTACATGTGCATGTGAAAATAAATCACAGAAAGGAGAACAAGAAAAACAAAAAAAGATCTTCAGGCCAGGAAGAATTAAATACTCAGTGTACTAGAAGTATGATTAATTAGGACCACTGAATAAATTTAAAGCAGTTTTTTGACTTATAGTACTTAAAAATTAAATACCTGACACCAGTGAAAAGAGCAATTTCATGTTTTTCTTTTGTTTCTATTATCATCACTCATACACACAGACACGGACTACACACACACACACACACACACGCACACATATAAGCATGCACACGCATATATGAAATTTAACTTGGAAACTAAAACTTAACTATTTCCTCTTAATTCATGTCTCCACTGAGCCAAATTCAATTCCTCCTTCTCCTATGTAAGTAGAAAATCAATTGAAGAAAACAAATTATAAAACAGAAGAGCTCTATCCATTTATTCACTCCAGTTTCCTGTGGTACTTAGGGACTTAGAGCGGATTTGCATAGGAGACCAGCCTAAGGATAATGGGGATACATTTGGAAACATCTGAAAGGTCTAAGGATGTCTTTGGTAGAGTCTGCATTGTCTCAGTCTTCAAGAACTCTGGCTCCCAAAATGGTGTATTTGAAAAATGATTGAGTTACTCCAGCAATTATGAAATTGGATAGCACTCAAGCTTGCAAGACTCTTTATTAAGCACAGTGATTCAGAGTTTATAAGATCATAAATTCTATCTGTAAAGGGACAGTTCGGGCCCAGACAGATTGCCACTAGTTGCAAATAGTATAAGTGTTCAAAGAGTAGACCTGTGCCTGAGGTCCTGGAAGATGGAGACAGAAAAAGCCAAAATTTGACCTGTAGAGACAAGGTGCTTCACTCTTTGGGAAGATCTTTTGTATAGCTTATTTATTCTGTCTTAATTTGGGGGAGGCAGAACCCAATTGTTGTTCTTCATTTTATTAAGGACCTTGAGTTTCTTTGAAATAAAATAACTGCTCCAGATTAAACAAGCTATAGCCATAGATGCAGAACTGTAAACAGGCTAATGAACATTCTTGTCCCATAAACCTCGGGGACTTGGTAGAAATCAGCAAATCTTTTACCCAAGGTGAAAGAATTGGACTTGGACATGATAATGGTGTATGACAAGCAACTACATGATAACAAAAACATGCATTAATATGACTTTAATTCACTAGATTGAGCTATAGACCTAGCATCTTGAGAAGTAGCCCAGTTGTCTGCTAGACCCATGGATATTTAACCCCTTCCTGGAATTTAAGGACAGCATGGGTATGTTCACCTTGTCTGTGTAAGCACAAGATTGAAAGGAAGGGACACAAAAGCCATTTCCCATGGAATCTAAGAACTATCATAATTATGTAGTCATCAAGGGAAATTATTTGGTTCAATCTATAGTCTGGAATGGGAAAGGATAGCTAATCCAAGCAGGATTACTAGAATATTTACATGAAAATGGAAGATAAATCCTATCCCCCATTAAATGGAAATAAATACCAAGCATGAGATAATTTATCTATAAGTGTTTCATGAACAAAGGGAAACTCTTATAAAATAATGGCCCATTATTATTTGGGAACAAGAAGAAATTGCCGTACTATAGAAATGATCCCTGAAAGTATAATTTCTTAATAATGCAAGTAACAGTGGAATGATAGCCATTTCATAAATTTTGTAATTTCATACATTTATAATGAACAGATTGGTTTTTACATTAGGAAATCAATAAAATCTAGATTTTGTAGTAAGTGAAGGGGTCTTTCAAATCCTTTTGAATCTATAGAACTTACTCTTCATATGTTTTTATGCACTGTATTTATTGAAAAAAATTTATTTGTTCTACAATATTCCCCATAATATAACTGTTACACTAATTATGTTGTATTGCATAGAATTTTGCTATGTTTCTTACATAACACATGCATTTTTATTTTGATATAGATTATTCAGGTTCTGGAATGATTTTTTGAATAAAAATCGCATTATTCCATAGAAGAAATTGTATGAAAGTATTACTCTAAATGGAAGATAAATCTTTATTCTAATATCATGTTTGGGTCAACTTTTTCCTGGCTTTTGTACCTGGAAAAATTATGAAGTCATTGCTGTTTCAACATCAATGAGTAAAAAAATGAGAATATTAATGTTTGATACTGATATAAAATTACAATGTTTATCATTCTGGGTCACACACTCAAAAAAAAAAAAAAAAAAAACTTGCTTTCCCTCTTTTTAAATTCCAGTGCCCCAGATCTTCATTTAAAAAACTCAAGTCATAATGTCTGATTGGGATGTTTCCACACATATGTTCAAAAATTTTCATACGCTTTTTAATAACCATATTAGTTCAATTCCATAAAAGAGACAATACTTCCCTCCAAGCATATTTTATTCCCAAAATTCTGGTATCTACCTTTCATTAAATAAATTGTGTAATTTTATTGATTGAACTAATGAATAGATGGATGGATGCACAACTGGTAGAAGGCATATAATGGAGAGATAAATTCATCATGAAAGATTTCAGTTACTAGTACCCTGGTGTTAATTTCAAGATTAAAAAAAAAAGAACACATTTTGCTACATTTAAAAGCCAAATTGTGATGTAGGCTAATATGGGAATTGTTACAGTTATGAATGAACCAGAAAAGTATTCCATGTAAGTTGAAAGTCTTACATGAAATGTTTTCTAATCAACTGGGACTCAGGCATTGTATAAAGGAATGACAAGATATCTGAGGAGCTACCTTGGGGTTTTATGTAATGTTTAAAGGAAGCAAGACCACATTCTCATTAGCAAAAATACGTGCATGAACAGTAATCAGAACACTGGACCAAATTCCATCTTTCTGTGTATGATAAAAATTGAAGACCATAATTTGATTAGAGAACCTCGCCATATGCAAACATATTCCAGCATTACAAAATTTGGGCTGATTAAAAAATGCTAGAAAACACTTCATACCTTTCCTTTGCATAGATAGTACATATTCTCTGAAAGTATGAACAATTGAGTAGTCTTACTCTAGTTACCATAAGGAATGCTAATTTAAAAGAATAAACTCTAAAAGCCAAGAATTGCTGAATTGAAGTGAATGGGAGTGTGCACAGGATTTTAATAGCTAATAAATCTTTATAATTCTACTGTGTCTTTCAGTATTTGTAATAAGCCTTCCCTTCACCCGTGCCCATGCCCTGTAAATGGTAGCCTTTGCTATTGATTTTATTTGATTTGATTTTTATATTTAATTGGTGAAGACTACCAGCATCGATCTCTTTAGCTCTTGTACTATGTTTGGTTTACATATGTGGGATTCTGTGAAAATCAAACATAAAGCAATATGTGACTGTAAGGAACACTTTATAAAAATTCTCAAGGCCGGGCATGGTGGCGCGTGCCTGTAATCCCAGCACTCGGGAGGCTGAGGCAGGAGGATTGTTGTGAGTTCAAGACCAGCCTGAGCTACAAAGTGAGCTGAAGGCCAGCCTGAACTGCAGAGTGAGACCCTGTCTCAAAAAGACAAAAAAAAAAAAATTCTCAAATGGGAGGGATTAGTAGTGAAGCCATTAATCATGACCACGGTCATCATGCAAACAGTACTACTATCAAAGAAAGGAGACAGCCACAGGAAGCAACTATATTTCCCCCTCTGGATGGGGCAATGGCAGGTATGATCTCATTAAGTGACTCTTCATACATGTAGGTGAAAATTTGGAAAATCTAAAAATCTACCTTTAGCATATGGATGAGTATAGGTGATGTAGTTATCTAAGTAAGAATGAAACATTACAGAGTACAATAAGAACACTTTCTGTAGGTGACCAGCTAAGGATGGAAGAATTTTTTCCCATCATCTCACTTTCCACTTTCCCCTTTTATGCAACTACATTTTCTGACAACAGAGAAATGCCATCATAGATTCTCAGTAATACTCCTTCAGTTCTCGTAGTCTAGGATTATTCTGCAAGCTCATGAATTTCTTTTTATATAATTTGTATTATAATTACTGGGATGTAAACTAAGAGCACCCTCTGTGGAATTTTCTCCTATATCTTTTTTTCTGCAATACTAAGAACTCAATCTTTCTTTCCCTGTGGAACTTCCATGGTTTTTATTACTATGTAGATTCCATAGCTACTTGAACTGTCATTTTTATGCTTCTAATTACCAGATGTCTGATTGTGGGAAATTCATTTAACCTCTCTGAATATTTGTTTTCTCTATTTTAATATAGATATATTTTTGTCCTACCTCATGAGGATCTTAGTGGCTCTAATTAGAAAATATTTGAATGGGATTATCAATTGAGCAAGACATGCAAGTAATGAGGTACAATTTCTTTTTTCAATTTAGTGTCAGACTAAGTTCTGTATTCAAGTTTTGAAATCTCCTACCACTCATTGGTAATACCTTTGAATGTGACAACTAATTCACAGTCTAGGACTGTTAACCAGTTCTTCTTTAAAGTCACTTATGAATCATTAGTAATGGCTGTTTGTGCTGCCAGTTGGAAATAATTCTCTATTCCTATGGCCTTGGAACAGATTGCATGATCAATGAATAGCATCTGCTGTAGAAAGAGGAAAAAGAAATGGTGTCAAGTAGATTGTATATGTTAACAGTGTACGATACTCTAGAGCAACCACATACAATTGGGGTACATAAACTCAGATAAAGCATGTTTTATATTATTTTCTAAATCATTATTTAAAATTGGAGGATTTTGCACATATAGAGACATATGAAATCCTCTCACTCAACTAATAATCTTGTTCAAATATTTTTTCTCTCTCATATATATGGGGGTGAGAGAGAGAGAAAGAGAGAGACAGATTTTCTTAAATGACTGCAATATAAAATAAATCTTTGGGGTTTTCTTTGCTTTGTTTTGTTTTATATTTTAGGACAGACTCCACAGGGTCTACAGGGTCTCACTGCATAGATTGGAGTTGTGGTGAATGACCTGTATTCAGCCCCCAAGGGCTGGGATTACAGGTGCATGCCACCACTCCCAGTCTCAATTGCCCTCCCAGAGTGCCCTGGGGACAGAGCCGGCATGGCAGGCCCAGGGATTGAACTCCTGGCCCCTGCTACTGTATAAGCAGGCAATTTAATTTGCTGAACTATTTAGCCAGCTCTCTATAAAATAAATCTTTGCAGGTCCTTTCTTCATGATCAGAATAACTGAAAGCTACACGTTCATTGCTCTTTATAGATTAAGTATACACCCTCTGATAGTTCCTAACCTATTAACTAACTGCAATTTATTTCACTAAATCTTTCACTATTTTCTATGATTTGGAGAGTACTAGGATTTCTGTTTCTTATTTCAGAGTTTTCTACTAGACATTTGCATTTTGATACATTCCTGCTCAAAAGTCAGATTATGACAAATACTATTTGAGCTCTGAGTATTGAGATAGTTGAACTCCAAAGACCAAAAGGTTCAGTTGCTCAAAATGAATTCAGCAGAGATTTTCTCTTTCACATCCAGAATCTGAATCCTAAAAATGTCAGTGCTAATATGCATTCATCAGGCTTCAGCAACACCGCATTAAGTGAACCCTGGCCAACATCATGTAGCCAACTCTGAAGCTGGAAGAGAGTCCATGCCCCTCTGATTCTCCATGTAGTCTCTCAGCTCAATCAGAAATCCAGCCAACAACTAAGAAGGAGCAATATAAAATGAAGTAAGTAATTCACCATTTGTTGAGAGAACATAAATTAACAACTCGTTATGATGTCGCTTTTATTAAACTAAAATTCTCCACAGATACATTTCATGTGGAGGAGTGCATTTGTTTGCCTCTAATAAGACACAATTATGCCCTTCCATCTTCCCACATCCCCTCTCAGATCCCCTCTAATTGAATAAAGTGGACTTAATTTAAATTAAACTGTCAAAAATTTCTGCCTTAAATTGATGTATCTACTTCTCTAACTGAAAAGATTCATTTGAGTGCAATACATAGAAGTGGTGATGGATTGTATTTTTTGGACCATAAGTATTTTGCATGCATCTTTATGTCGTGTAATTCAGGTATGGAAAGCAAATAAACTGATGGGAAAACAGTTAGAGTAAAGAGAAATACCTGGGTGGATGAGGGACACGCCCTGGAGAAGACGGCTTTGTTTGCACTGAGGCAAAGTAATGATGCCTCTCGTTAAAGCTGTCAGTGGCGAAGTAATTTTTTAAATTAAATATGCAAAGTCTTCCTTAAAATTTTGATGCAGTTCATTTTCAGTATCCCCTCAGTGCACACCAACGCTTGTATTGATTCCTTTGTTTTATCATTCTGAGAGCTTATATATTCTAATGGCCATTTGCATTTTAAAAACAAAAAGTTGAGTTATCAGGCCACTGTGTTAATCTAATGTCGACATGTTTTACATTATCAAGAATGCTTTACAAACTTTATAGCAGATAGACTGCCAGCTCTGAATTCACTGCAGGAGACTAACTCCAAAAGGGGTTCAAATATAATAACTACTTCCATCTTCAAGGGTGTTATAATTTAATTAGGGACCACAAAACTATGGTATTTGAGGCAGAAAATAATTTAGCACTTAAGCCTATTGTTATGGGCTATAAATGACAAAGCAAACAGAGAAAGGAAATCAATGTGAGCTTGTGCAAATCAGGAAGCTTCATCAATGAGGTTGTCTTGCAGAAGATGGAAAATGATGCTTTGTGCTTGTTGAGGAAATTGAATGCAACTCACTAGTCTAGCTTTTGGCATTTTGAACAACGTCATAGTTTTTAAGAGAAATCAACTGAACTGAAAACAAACTACCTGCATAGAAATCACCAAGTGAATGCCTTAATCTCTTTGTAGAGCTCTAGGAAACGGGAGAGTGAAATAGGGCTTATGTGAAATGAAGCCATGCTTCGGAATTCTTCTCCCATTTAAAAATATTTCTAAAAGGTGCAACTTGGATATCCAGCCATTCCTATGAAAAGAGGGTGAATGCAGAAGGCGCCCCACAGTGGGCACTTTGTCTGTTCAGCCCCCAAGCTGCACGGAGAAGATGCCCACCCTGCCCTGCTGGCACTTCCTAAGGCAAATGTAGAGCAAACAGCATGAGAGTGATGGGTGCTGTATTGCTCCCTACATGGGGAAGGAAAGCAGCCGAAGGAGAGGACCTTTTTCTCAGTAACCATTAATGGTTATTATTTTCTCTGTCCATTCATAGTTCATTTGAGTGGAATTTTATTCTTATTGTGGGAAGAAAGAAAACTGGTGGCTAGAAGAGAGAAAAGCATGACAGAAACGCTGTTCTTTATGGGAGGAGGCCAAAACAAGACATGAGTGACGAAAATGTCCTTCCCATGATTTGGAAAATAATTGTTCCTATGCATCTAGGGATATTTTCTTATTTGTATGACCTTCAGTGTTTCACTGGTATCACGCAATAATTTCAAGTGTTTCTTTTAACCCAATGCCCTGTGTGTTGGTATTCAGAAAGGAAAGGTGTATTTTAGTATGCTCCTGTAATGCTTTGGTAAGAACATCCCCATGAGGCCTTGGTGTAAAGATGTAGCTTACATGCAAAAAAATGTGGGGACCAGATGGTGATTCTCAAATTATGCTAGCTGTGAGGAAAGATTTAAAGATACCAAGGAAAAATCCCAGAAATTAATCCAAAAAGTTTGTAGCCAATTGATTTTTTTAATGGTGAGAAAAAAAAATCACACAGGTGAAAGAATTGTCTTCAAGTAGTGTTGCAAATCTGGATACCTACATTCAGAAAAATTAAAATAATACCTTATCATACATCATATACAAAAACTAATGCAAAATGTATTCAAGATATAAAGAAAAAGTTGACTATTATGAAACTCTGAAAAGAAAACAAATAATAAATTCCACATGCTCTGGGAAGTTTTTTTTTTTTTGTTGTTGTTGTTGTTGTCAATAGGACCTCAAGGGCAAAGGCGACATAAGAAAAATAGATAAATAGGAGTAAGTTTAAATAAGAATTTCTACAGAAGAGAACAATGAACAGAGTCAAGAGACAAGCGTAGGGATCTAAGAATCTGCCTGGCAAAAGGGAGGAATAGAGTTGATCCCTGGTACCACATGCCTCTGGGATGGTGGTGCACACCTGTAATTTCAGCATGATGGGGGCTGAAACAGGAGGATACTATGAGTCTGAACTATAAAGAAAGATCCTGTATCCAAAAAAAAGATGGAGAGAGAATCTTAAATGTGGGAGAAAGTATTTGCAAGCTGTATATCTAATGAGGTTGATAGTCAAAGACAGTAAGATGTTCAAGCAACTCAACATTAAGAAAAAATAATTTAATCAATAAAATGATCTAGGTTTCTTTAAATACATTCTGCCAGTAAATAAATAAATGAATAAATAATTAATAAAATGTATGTTCAAGATTATTATCACATATATGACAAAATACAAATAAGCCATCACTTCGAACCTGTTAGAGTGAATGGCTATTATAAAAAATGGAAACAAATATTATCATGTGTTATGGTTAGGATTTAAAATATTTCATAATTGTTTCATAAATTCTGAGGGGGAGCTTTTAGAAAATGACTGCATTATGCATGTTGTTCCTTTGTGACATTCTGTGCAGATTTCAAAGCTGAATGAGTTGTTTGGATTTTTGGCCTGTATGAAAGAGGTAAGCCAGTGAAGACATACTCTGAAGGATCCTCTCACTGGTGCTCTGTTCCTAAAGTTTCTTCTATCTTCTTGCAATGGATTAAGTTTTGCTTGCATTCCTACCCTTCTAGCATGCAGAATTCTTTCTTGAGCCCACCCAAATCCTGGCTCAGTCCTCTGAGTGTATGCCAAAGGTTATCTTTTCTTCCTTTAACTTGTGGATGTCAAATGTTTTCTCTAAGTGATGGGAAAGTTGATTATTGTAATAAACACATTAGGAAAAAAAAATCCCTGCATCATGTGTTTGGAAATATGAGTGAAGATAACCCTTATGGAAAACAGTATGGAGTTCCCTAAGACACTGAAGATAAAACTGTCATATACTCCAAATATATCCTAACTTTTAGATATCCCCCTCAAAACTGAAATCAATATTTGAAAATTTGAAGGGATATCTTCACTCCTATATTTACTGGAACACTATGCACAAGAAGCAAGATATGGATCAGCCTTATTGTTTACCTGTTAGTGAATCATTAATAAAATGGGACGTTTAAAAACAATGGGGAAATACTACCGTTACCAATAGCATAGATGAATATGGAAGACATGATTTTAAATCCAATAAGTTGCAAAGAAGCACTGAAATGTAAATATTGTGTGATTTCACCCACATATAGGATCAAAAAGGTTTAATTCATAGAAATAGAGAGGAAACTGGTTTTCAGGACAAGCTGGAATCCTTGAAAATGGGCTTGGACAACGACAGTCAGATGTTCACAGGTTCATTTACAAGGAATAAATTGAAAAGGTCTATTGTACAAGCAGTGTTCATAGATAATATAACTGTATTACACTCTTTAAAAATTCTAAATGTTCTCACCACAAAAATAACTATGGGGATAATGCATATGTTGATTAATTAGGCTTATTTAATCTACAATGGATATATTTTTTTCAGAAAAATACATTGGATTTGGTGAACACATGTAAGTTTACATGTGAATTAAAAATAATAACATAACTGAAAAATAAAATATCTGGTAATATGCATATATTTTGAAAATTGATAAGTAACTCAAGATTATATAAGAAATAAATTAATCTAATTTTATATGGCATCCTTCTGTCTTTTG